>BLSH010354145.1:0-28960 GCA_018402905.1 Glandirana rugosa | reverse complement strand
GCGCGCCTCCGGCGGCGCGCGCGCGCTCACAGTATGTCTGTAATGCAGCCGCCGTAATATTACGGCGGTTTGCGTTACAGAGCCACTTTGCCGCCGTCAATCTCCGATCGGCGGTCGGCAAGTGGTTAACCACTTCAGGCCCGGAAGGATTTCCCCCTTAAGGACCAGAGAACTTTTTGCGATTCGGCACTGCATCGCTTTAACTGACATTTGCACAGCCGTATAACAGTGTACCCAAACAAAATTGATGTCCTTTTTCCCCACAAATAGAGCTTTCTTTTGGTGGTATTTGATCACCTCTGCAATTTTTATTTCTTGTGCTATAAACAAAAAAAGAGCGACAATTTTGCAAAAAAATATATATTTCTTACTTTTTGCTAAAATACAAATTAAAAAACAAATGTATTCATCATTTTTGGCCGATATATATTCTTCCTCATGTTTTTGTTAAAAAAAAAAATCGCAATCGGCATATATTGATTGGTTTGTGCAAAAGTTGCTATGTTTATGAACCATGAGAATTAATTTATGGGGTTTTTATTTATTTTACTAGTAATGGCAACAATCTGCAATTATTAGAGGGACTGTAACATTGCGGCGGACATGTTGGGCAATTTTAACACCTTTTTTGGGACCATTGGCATTTATACAGCGATCAGTGCTATGAAAATGTCACTGGCAGGGAAGGGGTTAACAGTAGGGGGCGCGCTAGGGGTTAACTGAGTTCCCTGGTATGTCTTACTTACTGTGTGGGGGCTGGGCTGAGTGGGGGAGGAGAGTGATCGCAGCTCCCATACACAGGGAGCCTACTATCACACTCCTCCCCTGTCAAAACTGAGATCCGTTGTTTACCTGCATGGACCTCCGTTCTGGCACTGCGGGGGAGCGATCGCGGGTAGCCGATGGACATCGAGTCCGCCCCACCCGCTCCCTGGCTCCCCCGTAACACAGTGAGTGCATGAAGCGTGCCCAGGCTCACAATCCGCAATCTTGCAGCCGCCGTCAGGTGACGGCGGTTTGCGATATCGAGCCAAGTTGCCCCTGTCAAGCAACTGGTTAAAGTGAAGCTGTTATAGCGATTATTATTACAGATACGTATACAGCACCATCAATTTACGCAGCACTTTTCACACAATATATAATATACATTTACATCAGTCCCTGCCCTCAAAGAGCTTACAATCTAAGATCCCTAACTCATATACTAGGGCCAATTTACCTATCAGCCTGTCTATGGAGTGTGGGAGCTAATCTGCAAAGGCACAAGGAGAACATGCAAACTCCAGGCAGTTAATGCTGTGGTTGGGAATTGAATCGATGGCTTAGTGTTTGCTAGGCGCTAACCCTCTAGCTACTGTGCTGATACTCATACTAGGTGCTGCAACAGACCTTGATATGAGCCTGATGAAATCTCCTGCACAGTAAGACTCAGGTTGAGAGAAAGAATTGTCACCTCTCTGAGTGAGTCAGGTTCTACTGGCTTGCACAGAGCTATTAGTCATGTTTACAGATGGAAGTGCAGATGTGTGACTTTAACAATAGGAATGAGATATTGGATTAACCTCTACCATGGGTGGGGACCTTTATGACTAAGCCCCATGGGTGGGGTCAAACATGCTGGGGCATGGCCTGGATGGAGTTAGGCTGAGGCTGGTATCGCCTATTTCAAGCTGGGCTTGTATGGTGTGTGGTGGCTGAGATGTTTCTCTCCTTGTTTTGCAGTCTTCTGTGGTTTTGCACGTTCCAGATTCATGGTCCCAGCAAAATTTCTGTGAAGTAGTGCACATTTTCTTAAGCCACAATGCACTTCATCACCTTTGAATAAGGTGCGCAGGCAAATAAGGGACAATAAGAGTTTATGGTTAATACATCTACCTCACTAACAAAGAGGGGGCACGGAGCAGTCAGGGGGGTTTATTTACTAAAGGCAAATCCACTTTGCACTACAAGTGCAGTCGCTGTAGATCCGAGGGGAACAAGCAAGGAAAATAATAAACAGCATTTTTGCCTGTACATGATTGGATGATAAAATCAGCAGAGCTTCCCCTGAATTTAGATCTTCCCCTCTGCACTTCCAAGTGCACTTGTAGTGCAGAGTGGATTTGCTTTTAGTAAATCAACCCCATAGTGTCAGTGAGTTGGAAATTGTTGTAGGGAGAGCACAGGGAAAATTGACAAACTGGAAAGGGAGATATTAATTTCAGTTAAGAGAATGTAATTTAATTATGATTGCTACCCTTTGCTACCTTTTTGCTGTTATTATTGGAATTTTATTTTCTTTAATTTTATGTTGTGGTTAATTTGAAGCTAGTGGCCACTTTAAGCTTGTGGCCAGTTCATGGAAAACTTTTTTTGCTGCAAGGCTTCTTCTTAAAGTGTACTTTAATTTTAAGGGTGGTATCTTAGGGGTTTCATCAATTTAGGGGGGGGGGTTGTGTTTTTGTGTTGTTAAGGCCTTATTTAAGTTTTAAATGTTTAAAGCAGAGCCTTCACTTGTTACTGACCAGAGATGCTGTTAGAAATCATGGGGCCCCTTACAACCTAACAGACCCACTCTTCATCCTAAAGCGATCCCCCATACCCTGCTGTAGCAAGCGGGAGGAGGGGAGAAGAAGAAGCTGTCAGCACTGCTGGAGGGGCACACAGAAAAGGCCCAGCAGCAGGGGATAGAAGATTATCTACAGGAGGGGTGATTGGTGTGGTTGGGGTCATTTAGTAGAACAGATCCCCTGCAGCAGCTGAAAGCTGGTGAGAGGGAGAGGAGATGAAGCTGGCCTTCAGCTGCTGCAGGGAGAGCCATACAGGGGATCGCTTCCTGGAATTTCCCCCTACTGCACCGATCAACCCACCTGCCTATGATCCGATTCCTCCTGTTGCCTGTGCCCCCCTGCTGAACTGATGGGGCCGGCCCCCCATATAAGAGGACCAGTGGTACCCCCTTATCAGCTGCCCTGTTACTGATCATCCATTTTTTTAAGTAAATGAAAGAACCACTGCACACTGGATAAATCACAAGCATCCATGTTTGCCTCCTACACCTGGGGTTTGAGTGGTGCCAAGGGAGCAGCAGCATAGAGTGGAAAATCTTTTTACTCTTATGTCATCCAACCTAGTTCTCATTAAAATGTCTTGCTGCTGGCCAAGTTTTCACTGCTTTGTCCTTTGCCATCACTTAATTCCTGACGAAAGCCTAATAGAAATTAGCCAGAAGAAGGACTTGTATGCATGAGTGAGACCAGAGATAGCCATAGCAACCTACTGACCAATTTCTATCTGCTGTTCAAAGCAGGTCTAATACTGTTTGATGAAAGAGCATGGTATTGCATATTGAGGTGCCACTGCTGTATATAAACCAAGCTAATTGCAAAAGAAAAAAAAATCAATTTCACAGCCAAATTGGCACTGGGAATGTAAGCTCTCGTTGAGACTGTCTGTGAAAATTGTACTGTTCTGTGACAATGCATACACCTTTACAATACCCCACAAGCATATTATTTAAAGCAGTGTTCCCCAACCCAGTCCTCAAGGCCCACCAACAGGTCATGTTTTCAGGATTTCCCTCAGATGAATCAGCTGTGGTAATTACTAAGGCAGTGAAACTGATCAAATCATCTGTGCAAAATAATGGAAATCCTGAAAACATGACCTGTTGGTGGGCCTTGAGGACAGGGTTGGGGAACACTGATTTAAAGGATATGTGTATTTTCAATGTTGACCGTTAAACACACATGAGATGCATCGATATACACCCCATGGCACTGCCCTGCTTTCCTTACCCTTTTTGACCGTACTTTGCCTATAAGCCTCAAAAATGGGCAGAGCATAACAATAACATTTACCATTACAGACTGATGGGATTTGTTTGGGGTCATCAAATTTTAAAGAAGATTTGAAGGACCCTTGACGAATACAACCCACTTGCAATTAAGTTCTTGTCTTGCAAAATAGTATCTCTGACTAAACATTTGTTGTGCGCTAGAATGGCAAAGATTCATGATGGGAGCACTGCCATAAGAGTAGAGGGTCAGCACTCTAAGTAAGCCAGCCAGGTTCTGCTATCTTGCATGGATGTTTGAAATGAACAAGATGACATCAGGAGTGAGCATAATGAGTTGAAGGAATACCTTTGGGAGATCTCCTGTATTAACCACTCAGAGAGTTGGGGGGGAAGGGGGGCATTTTAATCTTGTATGCTTGAACAAGTGGTGCTAGAGCTGCAGTAGAAGTTTAGAGCTTGGCTGCATCGTCCAGTGGGGTGACTTGATCAAAAAATTGATTGCACGGATTTGGAAATCCTTCGGCAGTTAACGTATTTTCAATATATGCAATTTAACTATGTAAGAGACTTCTTATTTTAAGTTAAAATTGCATGTCCAACCATTACCCAAAATTACATCCAAATCTCCCGTTCTCCTTATAGAGCATTTCCACACATTGTTTTTATTTTTCCTTTTTCCTGTAGTGAAAGCTTAGTTTCTATTTCCTTACACATGGGGTCTATTTATAAAAAGTTGTAAAAAGCTGTATTTTGCTTCATACAGTGATTTTCATGACTGTCAGCTCCTTCTAGTGACCTTATTGTGGTATTTTCCTGAAATGACTCAATCAGAAAAAAATACCACATTATGGGCACTAGATGGATCTGAAAATTAAAAGAAACCACTGTATTAAGCAACATATGGTCATAATTCATCAAATATTGATGAATGATCGTCACATTTGTCCAAAAATGTTTTAAAACCCCTTTAGTCTGTGGGCAGGCTTTTGAGAGCCAAGGCAGCAGTATTGGTTTAAGGAAAAAAGATTAATGTATGCATGTGAAGTGGAACAGAAAGGGGTGGGGAAGTCACCTGTAAATCAGCAGGTAAGAATGACAACACTGGCTAAGGTTTCAGTACAGCAAGGGCAGTATACTCAAACAGGACGTTTGGAGCACACTAGATTTCTGTCAGAAAAAGGGACTCCGTTTCCCTTCATCCGCCCGGGATCCTGGAGATCATGATGGTCCACTTTGAGATCCTAACACGCTGATGATGCTAAGTGGAGACACATATCAGGCGCATTTGATCTCTGTTGTGGGGATCAATTTTTTCTGGTGAATAGGGTGTGTTATTGGTGAAGGTGGAGGTTGAAGTCACCCTATCACTTTGTGGAATCTGCACTCCTTTAACTCAGGATTTTTTGCACGTCTACACTTATGAACTGTCAGCTTATCGATTGTTCACTGCAGAATTTTTCATGTTTGCACTTTAGAACTGTTTCATATTCACATTTTTTGATTACATTTTTTGGATGAACGTTGGTACGATTTACATATGAATTGAACACAATATGTATCATATATGATGTTTCAGGAGACTGTACAGACATTTGTATCATTATTGCACTTTTGAGTTAATATGCACATTTTTGTATTTGGTTTTTTGCACATTTTTTTACTCATTGGGTATAAGTGCGGTTTAATCCTTGCACCTTATATCTTATATGACTATTTGTCTGTCACATGAGCAGTTCCACCACAATTTTCCATTTTGCACAGGTATAGGAACGTATTTGTTCCATTTTGCCAAGGTATTTTTCTGTACCTAAAACTGGGGAAGTACAAGATAAGGTGCAGCTGTTCATGGTAGCCAATCAGCTTCTAACATCAGCATGTTCAATTAATCTTTCAGGAAAAAAAACTGGAAGCTGATTGGTTTCTATGCAGAGCTGCACCAGACGTGGCACTCCAGTTTTAGTAAATCAACCCCCAAAGTGTTTAAGAGGGATACATCACAGAAAAATGTGCATGTATTGCTGAGATGTACTGGAAATGTTTTTCTCTTTATTCATTATATGATACTTTTCTAACACCTTTCAATGAGTTGGAGTTGATTAGCTTCAAATATTTTCATCAATGGAAAACCACTGTTTAAGTGATAAGAGTTGACCTTGTTGAGGTGGCACCTTTTAAAATGAATATGGAACAAGATTCTTACCTTGTCTACCAGCTCCTGTTGCCTCCTGAAGTTGTAGAAATAGTGCACTAATTAATGATCTGCATCTCCTCAGAGTTACACCAGTGTCTATGTCTGCAGCAACGGTAGCATATTCTGGGGTGACATCTATATCTCACAAAAATGTCCATCAAATGAAGTGCTGGTATAGCTGATGAAATAGAATGAAGGTCCCTGTACATTATCTATGAAATTTGCTCTTAGTGAGTTTAAAAGCCAAACAAATACTCTAGACGAATTGCTGCTTCGTTGCTGGTTACTGTTTCAATCAAACTGGGCTTATTTAAAATCAAATGTAATGAACAGTAATGCACGTTTCCCCTATTTGTTTGTCAGTATCAAGCAAATAACAAGGTTTTTTTTTTTATATTTCTTTTACAATATTTTTTGGGACTTAATGGATTTCTGAAAAGAGCATAAAACAGAAACAATCTAGCAAGTGATTTAACAAAAACCACTATACTACCGTGAATGCAGAATATAACACATTTGCTTTGAATCGAGGTTCTTCACAATATGGTGTACAATATATGACTCAGAATGTGTCTTTACTTTAAGTTGCTGGGACTAGCACATGACAGTTAAGTAAAAATTTTGATTGTATAAGTGGTTTCACAGCAATCTTCAAGCATAAATAAACTAGTAAAGCACATATTTTCTATCTAGCCTCTCCTTTCATCTTTGCTGAAGAAAGCCATGTATGCAGTGTATTAGAAAAATAAAGCATGTTTTGAAAGTGGCAATTGCATGTACCATCTCATACTTTTCTAAAGTAATGCACATATCAGGCTAGATGAAAGCAAAAGTGTTTTCATCAAAGGTCTCCATTTAGACTTTGCAAGAACTTGTTAGATTGCAATAATTTTAGGCTATTATTTTGCTTGTGCTAGAAGAAAAAACATATATGCCTATAATTGTCAGCAAGCAATTGATTGGCCAATAAACATTCTATTAAAAAGTATTTTGTTACACTGTATTTTAGTAATAGGTATTTCCTATTTTTAACAAATAAAAATATAGTTCACAATTTCTCAGATTGGTTGTCTATTCTGACTGAATTTTAGTCTCATCATTTTCCTTTGCACCCTTTTTTCTTGCTGCTGTATTCCAGACATAGACTTCAAGGCAAAATATAATTGACTAGGTTTATATAAATGTTATTGTGTGCATAACTGAACCTTATGAAAATCTCAGTTGCTAGAAAGTGGGATCTAAATTTTGCTTGATCGCAGTTTTTTAAAGCTGACCTCCAGGCAAACAGCTAAAATACAAATGAGATACATATAAGGCAGCTGTTTTACTTGCCAAAGGATTTGTATTTCTGTCCATCCAGTCTGGATATTTACACATCTTCGTCACACAGCACAGCCCTGTCTGGCAGAGCAAGAGGCTTGATTTCTTTTGGGATTTTTTCGCTATGGTTCAGTATTATTTACAGCAGGTCTTGTCCCTCTCTCTCTGTAACTGGGCAGTAAAAGGAGAAGCAGCAGACTGATTAACTCATCTCTCTGTCCCTTTGTTCCCTCAATTTCTCAGCAATTGCACTGCAGCACAACTGATTGGATTCATATGCTGCTTATCTCTTGCCCAGACTACACTTCCAGCCGAGCACTGCTATACAGTGTACTGCAGTAGGCAGATACTTGGGCAAGTTCAGATATTTATACCACTTGCAGGAAGGAAGTGACGTCACAAGTCATTTCCACCCATAGCTCTTAAAGGGGACTTTTTTTTTAACTGTCATTTTTTTTTTTTTTGCATTTAACTGTAAATATGAGATCTGGGGTCTTTTTGTCCCCAGATCTCATATTTAACCACTTCAGCCCCAAAAGGATTTCCCCCTTTAGGACCAGAGCACATTTTGTGATCCGGCACCGTGTTAATTTAACTGACAATTGCGCGGTTGTGCGATGTTGTACCCAAACAAAATTTGTGTCATTTTTTTTTCTCACAAATTGAGCTTTGTTTTGGTGGTATTTGATCACCTCTAAGTCATTTTTGATCACCGCTATTAACAAAAAAGGAGAGTAAATTTTGCAAAAAAAAAAAAAACAATATTTCTTACTTTTTGCTAAAATACATATCCAAAAAAATAAAAAAAAAAACTATTTTTCACAGGTTTATATTATTCCTCATATTTTCGGTAAAAAAAAAATTGCAATCGGCGTATATTGACTGGTTTGCGGAAAAGTTGTCGCGTTTACGAATGATGAGAATTCATTTATGGGGTTTTTATTATTTTTTTATTTTTTACTAGTAATGGCCGCAATCTGCAATTTTTAGCAGGACTGCCATATTGCGGCAGACATGTTGGACCATTTTGACACTTTTTTGGGACCATTGGCATTTATACAGAGATAAGTGCTATGAAAATGCACTGATTACTGTATAAGGCTGAATTCACACCTATGCATTTTTACTGCTTTTTGCATTTTGCAGATTTGCATTACAGAACGTGTTCCATAGGAAAACATGTTAAATGGACTGTAGTGCAAATCTGCATAATGCAAAAAGCAGTAAAATTGCATAGGTGTGAATTAGGCCTGAATGTCCCTGGCAGGGAAGGTGTTAACCTGCAGGGGCGTTCTAAGGGTTAACTGTGTTCCCTGTGTATGTTACTAACTGTATGAGGGCTGGCCTGAGTGGGGGAGGAGTGTGATCGCAGCTCCCATACACAGAACACAGCGATTATGATCCGCGATCTCGCAGCCGCCGTCAGGTGACAGCAGTTTGCAATATCGAACCACTTTGCCGCCGCCAGGTGATGGCGGGCGGTCGGTCAGCAAGAGGTTAAAGAATACAGTTAGTTCTGCATTAATTTGTGTCTTTTAGTTCAGCACCAATTACTTTTTTAAACTTTAACATTTTTCAGTAGTGTGTGTGTATATATATATATATATATATATATATATATATATATATATATATATATATATATATATATATATATATATACACACACACACACACACACACAGTATGCAGCGGGTACAAATATTATAAGTATTTTCTCTAGGTAAATATATTTCTATAGGTGCTATTGGCATGATATTTTCACCACATGTCGGTAACAACCCATGCAATCCATACGTACATATACACCCGGAAAGAAATAAGTTCAGAAATTAAGTTATGTGTAATAAAATGAAATGACCCAGGAAAAAAGTATTGAGCAAATGGAGAAAAGGAGGTGCAAAAAGGAATGGAAAGCCAAGACACCATCTGAAATCTATCAGTTATTAAAAAACAATCCTGCCGCTTGTCAGTGCAAATTAATATCAGCTGGTTCAGTCTCAACTTATGGCCTATAAATAGGTGTCTCCATTACCAAGGTGTCACACAAGATACAGCTCTTGATGGGTAAAAACAAAGAGCTCTCTCAAGACCTTGTCAACCTTATTGTTACAAAATATACTGACGGCATTGGTTACAGAAGGATTTCTAAACTTTTGAATGTTCCAGTGAGCACTGTTGGGGCCATAATCCGGAAGTGGAAAGAGCATCATTTCACCATAAACCGGCCACAACCAGGTGCTCCTCATCTGCCATGGCCTGTATGCATGCTCACCATGCAAGACTCCATTGCTAAAGAAAAAGCATCCCAGCAGGGACCAGCTGAGATTTGATCCATCTATGGGCAGGCAGATTGTACCCAAGTTGGTCCATCAATAAACTTGAATACAACCACCATGTCAGATGTCTAGAATGCGATTATTGCCAGCAGCTGTAGCCGCTAGCAATAATCATTGTGTTCTCCCATTAGGGACGGCTCCCCGCACCCCCTCCACCCCAACGGGAGAACACAATGGCTTAGAGGGAGGGATTGCCCCATCAACGCTGACTGTGGTGATGGGATAATCAAGTGATTTTCTTTCCTGGCCTGTGGTTGCAATAGCTTAATCAATGGCCTGTCTAAGTTGTATTTAGAGCTGAACATGTAACATATTCCAGGTCCTACCCCCGCTCCCTCCCTCCCTGTAACAGCAGGTGGAGGTTCTTCTCCCCACATCCGCTGTCACTTTTTAAAAACAGCATGGCTGTGTGGGGTATACATGTTCGGGAGCCTATCGTGACACCACCCGCTGCCGTTCCATGAGACACGGTGTCTCTGTTTTTATGCTGCTTACAAGACCTTCACTTGTGAGTAACTTTTTAAATAAAGTATGCGGAAGCCTGCAGTGAACACTTAGATTGTGTCCCTCTCTTTTTATGGCCGAATATTGTGGTATTTCATCCCCGCTGAGTGGTGTACATTGATGGCATTTGAGAGTAGCTGTTAGCTTCTGACTGATTCCAGCTCCATAGGATCTCCCCGCAGCAGCAAGATCGCTTTGAGTTATACTTACACCCCTCTGTGGGCAAGTGAGTTTGACCCTTTAGTGAAACTAGGGTCAAACAGTAAGGTGAGCAAGCACCCTAGCCAGTGGAGGGATTGCTCACTGAGAATATGTTTCATGTGCACACCTTAGAGGATCTTTCTGCATGTATTGCCATCTCTTTTTCTGATAGACCCTTTTATGGACTATTTACTTTTTATATTATCTAGTATTGCGCTGCATCCTTAATGTTTTATGTTGTTTTTTGGGCTTTGTGATTACCCTGATATTCAGATAGCAGTACAATTTTGTAATGTTGGGATATAGGCTGCACTGATTTTATTTATTGTATCATTGGTATACATGTACGATTTGTTTCATTACGTATCGAAATTTGGACAAAAATGTCTTTATTTCAAGATTTGGATGTGTCCGAATCTCTGAATCAGAATAGTATTGAATTTCAATGAATCAGAAATAAATTTATAGCGAAAACAACCAATTCATGTGTATTCATTTGTTTCATTCAGATGACATGATGCCATAGAAACAAAAAAAATATTCAGCGCAAACATAACCTTCAAGGACACAAAAGCAGCTATGCACTCAAGTAAAATTCAGAAAACCTTGCATAGAATAATTATAACAAAAAGTGCAGTGCTAAAATTACATTTGATGATAGATATACATAAAAAAAATCAACTGATCTACAGCACATGATCATTCATTGAACAGAAGTCTGGAAAACGTCCATAAGTAAAATCAATGAGGGAAAGATAATCCTCTGTGAAGTGAGTGTAAATGAAAAACACGCAGGTGCTCAGGTGAAACAGTTGCGACACCACAGCGGTCAACATAGACTGTTATTTGCGGCTATGCAACGGTCAGATCACTAACAACCGATTAGTAACTTATTTGAACTTTAACTTTAAATCCTTGATGATCCTCCTTTTCATTCAACAAAGAAAAGAAAATCAACATAATTCAGAGACAAAGAGGAGAGTTAGAGAGGTAGAGGAGAGAGGATAGAATAGTGGAAAGAAGATATAGATAGGGGAATTAAAGGATAGATCAAGAAGTTCCCAGCCGGCATGGGATGGAAGGTTTCGAGACTTATATCATAAACAGTAGCTTATAGTTGAGTACACAATGTGACACACTGCTAATGCTAATGCTAAGGGCCTAATGTGTGGGGGGAGTGGTTGGCACAGATGCGGAAGGGCCCCCCATCGTCACCGGATCTGGGGATGAGATGGTATCCTTGTAAGTGCTTGCGGTCTTAAATTCAAACCATGAGGCCCATATTTTAGTATGTTTGCCAGATTCCCCTCTTGATAGGTATGTAAGTTCCTCCATATAACACAAATCGTTCACCTTCTGTAACCATAATTTACTAGAGGGTACTTGCAGTTTATTCCACATGAGAGGAATAAGGGACTTAGCCGTGTTGAGGAAGTGTGGGGTCATAGAATGTTTGTATTGACCAATAGTTCCTGCGGTGTTGTGAAAAAGTACAGTCCAAGGCTCCAGTGAGAGGGCGGAACCTATAATTAAGTTGATGAGTCTGATGATTTCTGACCAGTAGGGCTGGATGAGTGGACAGTACCACCATATATGAGCATGTGAGGCCACAGTTCCTCCGGGATAGAGCAGGGTTGGTGGGAGATATATGGTGCATTTTGGTTGGTGTATAGTACCACCTTGCAAGCAGTTTATAGTTTGTCTCGGCCGTCTTTGAAGAAATAGAGGAGGTGTGGGTGAGGGCCAGTATTTTGTCCTTTTGGGTATCTGTTAGTGAGGTGCCTAGTTCAGCTTCCCAGCGGTCAAGATATTCCGGGTAGCCGGGATATTGTAGAGAGGTGAGGGCTCTATAAAATTGTGATATTGTGTGTAACGGAGGTTCCTTTGGGAGAAAGATGGCCTCGATGGCTGTTAGCTCTCGTACAGTTCTAAGTGGTTGTAGTAGAGATGGCACAAACTGTTCAAGCTGTGAGTGTCTCCACCGTTTCATGAAGATAGGCGATCTTGAGCCAACAATAGATTGTAAAGGTTTAAGAGAGTTGGTTTGAAGGACATGGTGTAGGCAGAGACAGCCATCAGAAGACCATGCATTAAATCCCTTATCCAGTTTGCCCGGAAGAAAATAGTCATGTTTCGTTAAAGGCATAAGGGGGGAATTAGAAGACCAGTAAAGTTTCTTGTGAAGCGTATCCCAGGAGGATAACGAGGAGATCGTTAAGGGGGAGGTTAAGGATGAGAGAGATCTGTACCTGGGAAGGATCTAAGGAATGCCATCCAATGCTGTGCCACTCAGTTCATGTTCTAGTCTGACCCATAGTTTATTGTCTCTCTGATATTTCCAGTCTGAAACTCTACATAAAACAATAGCATAATATGTTTTCAGGTCTGGTAGAGCCAGACCCCTTAGAGCGAAAGAGTGGCTCTGGAGATTCTGGGGCGTCTGCCCCCCCCAAATGAAGCGGGAGATCATGGTTTGGAGTGCTGTGAAAAAGCCAGGTGGAATCCCCATTGGTATCATCTGGAATAGAAAAAGAATATGAGGAAGAATATTCATCTTAATCCCTGCTATCCTCCCCAGCCAGGAGTGGGAAAGGTAAGACCAGGATCTAAGATTTTTTTTAATGGTGTTCAGCAGGGGCATGTAATTACATCTGAACAGGGAATGGAGGTGAGGGGTCAAATGAATGTCCAGGTATTTTAGGGTTGCCGACTGCCAACGGAACGGTAGGTTTGGTTTTAGCGATGAGACCACTGAACTGGGGACATTATTTTTAGGATTTCCGATTTAGTCATATTCATTTCAAAATTGGACAAAGATTGAAATTCTTGTAGAGTTGACATGAGATTGGGTAAAGAGATGCGGAGTTGTTGAATATAGAAGAGGATGTCATCCGCATATGCCGCATATTTATGTGACTTGTGGCCTACCGTTATCCCATGAATGTTGGGGTTGTTTATGATAGATGCTAAGAAAGGTTCTAGGGATATGGCAAACAGCAGGGGCGACAATGGGCACCCCTGCCTAGTGCCGTTCCACAGTGCAAAGGGCTCGCTCAGTACCCCATTCACCCTGACCCGCGCCGTTGGGTGGGAATACAGTGCGAATATCCTGTCCAACATTCGGGGGCCGAGTCCAAAGTGTTGTATGGTCAAACGAAGATAGGCCCAGTCCACCATATCAAATGCCTTTTCGACATCAGTAGATAAGAGTAGGGTGGGCTGGGCACATCTATGGGCAAAGTGGATCAGGGAAAGAGAACGTAGTGCGTTATCCCTGGCTTCCCTTCCCAGTATGAATCCTGATTGGTCCGCCGAGATCCACTTGGGTAAAAGGGGGAGCAGTCTGTTAGCCATTACCATGGCCAGGAGCTTCATATCTACATTTAATAATGAAATGGGGCGATAGCTCCCGCAATTCGTGGGATCTTTATTAGGTTTGGGCAGTACTGTAATGTGTGCCGTGAGTGATTCCGGACGAAGGGCTGAGGATGCAGAAATGGAGTTGGCGTAGTTAGTTAATCTAGGCAGTAGGACCTCACTGATTTTTTTATAATAGGAAGCAGTAAACCCATCTGGGCCAAGGGCTTTGCACGATGGCATTGATTTTAAGGCTAGCTGGAATTCTTCCAGTTTAATATCTGATTCCAGAGCCTTAAGGGCCTCGGAAGGAAGTTTTGGTGTCTGTGAGTTGCCGAGAAAATCAAGGATTTTTTTATGTCTATTCCCGGGGGGGAGGTGGCCCAAGTCACTCTTCACATTATACAGATCTGAATAAAAGTCTCTAAAAGCATCTGCGATTTGTCGTGAGATGTGAACCAACCCCCCCGCCGGGAAGTTTAATTTTAGATCTAAAATTTGCCGTTTTCTTGGCATGAAGGGAGCGTGCGAGTTGTTTGCTAGGCTTATTACCCCATTCATGTATTTTTTTGGGCCACAGAATAATATTTCCTGTTCATGTTAGCTTGTAAGAGATTTCTAAGTGCTTCTCGTTGTAGAGTGAGCGCCACCAGATGTGATGCATGTAGGGACAGTTTATGCTGTCGTTCTAGGTCAGTGACCTGTTTCAGCTTGTCTCTGAGCTCCGTGTTGTGTTCCCTTTTTTTCCTAGCCCCCAACTCTATGAGCACTCCTCTAATAGTGGCTTTATGAGCTTTCCAGACCAATGATTGGGGGGATCCCTGTTTGACATTTTCTTTGAAAAATAACTATCTTTTTAGAAATGAGAGCTGTATCAACTGGATTGGATAACAGAGATTTGTTTAGTTTCCAGTTGTTCGTGTGCATTGGGAGGGAGGGGAGAAACAGCCGGGCTGTCACTGGAGCATGATCAGACAGGGTTGCTGTGCCTATAGAGGCCGTGCGTAAAAATGGAAGGTGGAAATGGTCTAAAAAAAAATTCTATCTATTCGGGAATATGCGTTGTGGGTTTTAGAAAAATATGAATAGTCCCTTTCTTTAGGGTGGAGTAATCGCCAGACATCCATGAGTTGGGAGTCATGAAGTCTTTTTTTAATATATGATAGACGTTTAAAGGGTATTGAGGACCTGCCCGATGAGGTGTCAATGATGGGGTCAAGGGGCATATTAATATCTCCAGCTAGTATGGTCAGTCCCTCAGCAAAGTTGGCTAGCCTCATCAATATCTGGGATAGAAAGGCCGGTTGGTTTACATTTGGGGAGTAAATATTGGCTAGAGTACATGGAACATTTTCTATGAACCCGCACAGAAAAAAGGTACCTACCATGATCATCCACATCCATTGTAGTGAGTCGGAAGGAGACACACCTGCTGAACTCGATAGCAACTCCCTTGGCTTTATTTGTGTCCGAGAGACTATAGTACCATAGAGCAAAATGTGGGGAGAGAAGCTTAACGTTGGTAGTGTGAGTCGGGTGAGTTTCCTAGAGCAGGAGGCTCTTTTTAGCTCCCTCAAGACCTGATGTCTTTTCGCAGCCACATTTAGCCCTCTTACATTATACCTGAACACATTTAAGTTAGCCATGGGGACAGCGGTGTATCTCCAATCGGGTCACTCAACCAGCCCTGCCGGGAAGAAGAAAAATTAGCGAAAGAAATAAAGTAGAAAAGGATAGAAGAGAAACAAAAGAAACAATATGCCTCAAGAACAAAACAATGTAAAACATGTAAGTAGTACAAAGCAGATTCACGGGTTGTTGAAGAGTCACGCATTTCACTGCGGTGATCCCGTAAGGGACGGCTGGGCCAGCAGGAGACCCCCAGATGACGCGTATGTCACTGGCAGTCCCCGACCTCCCGGCCCTGCCACTAAGGGGGGCCTGTCACTAAGAACAGTTGCATGTAACACATCAAGTGAGAGACTTCCTTTCAGCAAGGCCTTTAACTGCTTATTTTATAAACCATTTACATAACAATTTATATAGCAAAATACCTCTGACAAAGAGGAAGATATATTCTATGAATACTTAAATAAGGAAAAAGGAGAGAACCGTACCAATGAAATGAAAACTAGGAAACATGTTAGAGTATGGTGGGCCACAGATGTATTTGTTGGAGATCAGTGTAGCTGGGTGGCTATGTAGCCATAGTCATACCCCCCCCCCCCAAGAGGGCTGAGGCCCCAGGGGGAGGGAGGGGTAAAAGCCATAAGAATGAGTAACCCAGTTATACGTTGAGATGCTAAAAGGCCAAGTCAGTTTAATAAGTGGAAGAGCATTGACATAGGGCTTGAAAAGCAGGGAAGATCTCACTATTTTTCTACGAGGATGATCCTGGGGTTGCGTTACGCTTCCTTTTAGAGGGGGTCCGGCGACCGTAGGATTCAGGAATGGATTGGAAGGGATTTGATCCTGCCACCCTGGCAGCTCCACATGATCCATGTTGAGGTCTTTCAGGAATGTCGGAAGATCCTCAGGAAACCTTAATGTAGAAGAACAGCCATTTTTAGTGGCAATCAGGCACGCTGGGAAGCCCCATCTGTATGTCGCGCCATCTGAACGAAGTTGATCTAGTAGGGGCCAAAGCGCAAGGTGTCTTTCCAGGGTTTCTTTTGAGAGGTCAGGGTAGATGGTTAGTTTAGCGCCATCAAAGTCTATGTCGGAGGAGCCCCGGAGCTTGACCATGGTGGCGTTTTTCTCCTCATAGTAGTGGAGACGGCATATCACATCCCTAGGCAAGTCTGTATTAAGACCCTGTCAAAGCGCAATGTCTCAGTCGCCGGCTTACCCATGACTGTGTTTAGAATGGGTTTAGATCGTGGGTTCCAGGTCGTCGTCCTTTGTTGCTTCAGGGAGCCCCCTGATGTGCAGATTGTTCCTGCGGTTTCTGTTTTCCATATCTTCCAATTTATATAAGGTGGCACGGTGTGCGATTGCAAGTGTGGTTACCATGCTCTGCAGCTCCTTGATCGCCTTGTCTTGTATATCTTGCCGCTTCTCTGTCTCCTCCACACATGGGAGTAGGTGCGCCACGTCCGTTCGCACGGCTGAAAATTCCTTTTTCATGGCTTTTTCAAAGCTGTGGAACATGCCTAAAATTTCACCTTTGAGCCCACTTACTAGGGATACCAGATCAGATCCTGCTGGGGAACCCGGATCCTCCATCAGTTCCGAGCCCTGGGAGGAAGCCGGCGAGCAGCCGCGGGAGGAGGCTGTGTGAACAGAAGGGAAGCGACTCGACCGCGAGGCTTTGGCCTTACTGTGTGGCACTGTAGGCTCAATCTGTTCTGTGGCGAGGAAGCATTGGATTGAACCTGAGGTGGCCAGTTTTGCTGCAGAGCTCTTCCCCGACTTCTTACTGGAGTTGACGCGGGCGTTAGAGCCTTTGGATGGCATTGTCAGAGGAATACAGGCCTGCCATCGGACGTAACTCTCTCTGTACAAGTCCTCACAGCGCCGTGCGGAGACTATACACCCAGAGTGTACTTAGTTAAACGTATAATGTCTCTTGGAACAAGTTAGGGCCCTACCTGGTAGTCTAGAGTGAAGAAGGCGGTTGGTACTCTGTAGAAACTGATGCCTGCAGTAGGAAGCAAAGTGCAACCTGTGCAGGTATAAAGATGGTGGCCGGTTAGGCCTCTATAAGCCACTACACAGTTCACTCTAGGGTTAGAGAATATATCAGGATTCTTCTGCAGGGTCGTGCAGGCAGGGCTGCGAGGAGGGTCTCAGGGGTGCACTGTGTGGTGAATGAAGCCCGCATGTGAAGCGGGATGTTCACCTGCACCGCTGTTCGGATCGGGCCTAGTAGGCCGCAAAAACCGCGGCCTCGATTTTGGGCCGGAGCGGACGAATGTCCTCGATTCGTGAAATATGTGGCTTAATGGAAAGCTGAGAAGCTGGGGAGAAGGGCTAGAGTAGTGATGTGTCTCCCCCTTTTCTCCCCAGGACGGATTCCTCTTGATTGTCGGCACCTCGGCAGAGCTTCGGCGGCGCATGTCCACTCCTTAGTACTTCCAGAACACGCCCCCCCCCCACTACAATACCTATGAAATGGAAAAATATTGCAATAAATAGTTACAGTAAAGTATAAAAGTGAAAAAGGGTGACTCCTACTTGTGTTTGGGTTGGATAGAGGTGGATCCATCTGAATCTCTGAATCATAGCATAACAAATTAATCTGAATCTTCTGAAATAACTTCCGAAAATACAAAGTGATTTGGAACAAAATATGCAAAATTTAATAAAATTTCAAAAATACAAAACTACTCTGAATATACAAAATGGATTCCAAAAACGAATGCTAACATAATGAAATTAAATTATTAACTTAAAAAATGAATCTCAAATGAAACTAAACACATTTTTGTCATTGTGCACATCTCTAGTGTGGGGCTCTGCCTACACAGCCACGTCATTCATTCAGATTCGTGAAAAAGAATAAACTACAAGTACCGTCTTCCACTGTGGTAGATGGATTAGTAGTTGCAATGGGCAGCTGGGTGATGATGAACACTCTCATAGTCCTCTGGCTTTCAAGCAGAAAGAAAACAGAGGCATGGGCTGAAAGCCAGAAGACATGTCTGCAGGAGCCTGACATTGCACACGTTATCTACTGATCATGGGCTGAATGCTTTCCAGGATCCTGCAGGAAGAAATAATAAATGCACTTTTTTTTCTGCAAAAAAATGTTCCGTTTGTTATTTGTTTTGTGTTTCAATGTGTTTTAAAACATTTTCAACAGAGTACAAACAGTTCCAGGAACACAGTGCATCTAAATCAATCTAAGCAATCAAAAATATGTGCGGCAAACCTCAGTGTCAATCTGTGTGTTTTTTGTTTTTTTTTTTTCTTAAAAGCTTCAAAGTTACACTTACATGTAGAAAAGGATGTATCAGGCATACAATACATTGTGTCCGGGATGCTCTGCGTTCCACGGATTGGAACTGGAAGTGATGCAGCAATGCCAAAAGCTCCACCCTGCGTTTTGTCAGAATGAAATACCCAGGCCTTCTGACGAAATGCATAGGCCAGAGCTTCTGGCGTCACCGCATCACTATAAGATTTGTCTCTGTCCACTTACTTCCTGCAAGAAGCTACAGAGACAGAAGACTGAGGAGAGGGAGACAAGTGTACCTAAACTGAGGATTGTGTATACTAGCATTTGGATGCCTTCTAGCCCCTGTGGGGGTTGAATTCTCTGGTGATTGTCGACTTGGAGGGGGAGCACAAGTAAAGGCACCATTTCACTGCATGTTTGATATGCACCAATATACAGTATGAGCACTGGCAGCATGTCCATTTAGGACTTGTGTTTTTATTGTGCTATTTATTTCACATTCACATAGGATATACTGTATTTTTTTTCTGATTATTGCATGCACCTTGCACTTTATATCACAGAGCAATGTATATTAATTATGTATATATAATACACATTCATTTCTGTTTGCACCTTGCACATTACTTAACAGAGTGCATGAGGGTTTATGTTCAACAGAACGGCCACCTTTGAAAGAACATCATCTTTGTGGCATAGTTCACTCATTTATATTTAGTTTTATCAATTTTCACTTTTGGTATCACGTATTTAGACATCTTAAAGGTGTAGAGGCTCTATAAATTCACCCCAACAGTTATTAAGGATACACCTATATGTGATGTGCATACTTTTTCCAGAGTTATCCTAAAGTTCTAAAGTAATTTTGTCTTTTTGGTTTTTATGATTTGTCCAATTTTGGGTAATATATATCCAACGGTATACCTCACCTTGTAGTCAGTTCAGCAGCACCGCATCCAATTTTATCTCATTTCATACACACTCTATCAACGGGTAATAATTTTGGGTGAAGGCAGCAGCTGTTTATGTTCTTTCTCCATAAGCACAGGACCACTTTTTAGAATTGGCCTGATCAATAAGTTTGCTAGTAGGACTAGAGAACCAGGTGTACAGTTCCAAGATTCCTCCTCTAGATCCAGGATCATTCAGGCATCTGTTCTCATAAACAGCCTTTAAGGACATGTCACCTGCATTCAGTTGTCTTTAAAACATGTGTGATTTGGCAGGAATCACCTGACTACTATTATTGTCCGAGTCTGAGACTGAGAACTGAGTGATCAGCGGTCATGTTGTCATGTTCAAGTCAAGTTCTCGGTCTTAGCGCTGACATGGGACAGCTGTAGCATCAGACCGATGCTGCAGCATTGAGGTGAGTATGTACAGTATGTTTGTGTTTTTATTATACCCCATACACATCTCCTTTAATGCCCATTGTTTGTGCGCAGGTGCACTTTAAGAAAAATATTTTTACTTTAGGCATGCTATCCTGCAAAGAAGAAGTGTAATTTCTTAAATTAATCTACACATGACTTGTATGGCACACTGTTTCCCGTATGCTCACTTTCAATTAAGCTGCCTCAGATGTTTACTGTGCAATATTTTCTATTCCCTTTCATAAAAAATAAATTTCTCATGTAATTTGAATGTATATACACATCTAACTACATCCAACATAGTAACATTACAACAAATATGCCTACTTGTGATAAACCCCTCCCCATTTTAATGTCTAAATGTAAAAATCTACTTGCAATTGCTTTATTATAAAACTGTCCTTAAACACTTATGTTGGTGGCTGTTTTTAACCTTTTTTCCTATTTATTGCTGCCTGGTTGTCATTGAATTCAATACTTTCCGCGCTAATTAGAAGTAGAAATCCAACAAGGGCTTTTTAGACCATATCACATATAGCAGAGTTCCAGCCTGTATTAAAAAAAATTAAAGTTTTTAACTTTTAATATAAGGACATTTACCTGTCCAGGGAGTACGCAATGTCTGCACCCGGAGCTGACCGGTCAACTGGCTTCGGGTGCAGGCAACGGTATCCTAATTAAAGAAAACAGGAAGTGAAGCCTTGCGGCTTCACAGTCTGTTTCCTATTGTGCATGCACAAGTAGCTCTGCACTTCCTGAATGTTCCCACTGTCTTCTGGGGCCTGTGTGTGTCTCTCAGAAGGCAGCAAGGGAAGGAGGAGGGGTTATAAATGACGTAGGTCGCTGCGGTACCCTTACGGAAGGGCGATCGGGTAGCTGTGTTTGACAGGTATCCGTTCCCCCAAAAGGTGCCAAATGTGACATCGGAGGGGGAGGAAGCAGATAAGCAGAGGTTCCACTTTTGGGTGGAACCCGGATTTAAGCATGTGCAAAATGCTTGTGTGTTGACCTGTGCTAATGTGCATTTTTTTTTTACAACGCGGGTATTATTTTTTGAAATGTGTTGTTGTGCATCAATATGCATTATTTTGATGGGATAAAGCTCATGGGTCACTTTTTTGCCAATTGCACTTTGAAACTTGGAATTTTTTATTTTTTTATTTGTTTTTCTTATCAAAATAAACTAAGGGTGGTAATATGATCTGTCACTAGTGAAAACAAGGGTATTTCCTTTTTTGGGACTTTATTGACATTGAGAAATGAAACTCAAAGTAGGTGGTGTAAATGAGCCCTGAAGTCAGAGTGAAACCAAAGCTCATGATGACTATACTTTTTCAGATCAGCGACTTCAGCCACAGGTTGAAAGAAAGAAAATTGCTCAATTCTCCCATCAACACATTCAGTGTTGATGTAGGGGAATCCCTCCCGCTGCACAGCGAGAGGTTTCCCCTTCATCAGAAGACAAGGATTACTGCTGCAGGCTGGTTGCACTGTAGTCGATCAATATATATATACAATCAGCCTGCCCATAGGTGGATCAAAACTCAGACAGTTCCTGCCGAAAGGGACAGATTTCATTCAGTCTATTACCGGCTTAAGACAGGATTTAAGCCACTAGATCAGCATGACAGCCAGGCATCTAGAGTTTTCTGAAGGAGCCAACAAGGACATCTTCCGTACTTCTCTCAATGGAAGTTTCTTCTCCTGAAGCACTGCCTTTTTATACCTGCTGGTTATACATAAAGAGAAATGAAGCTGATACATTCTGCGTGGCTATTAACATTATAATGAGCTTGTTTGGTATAAGTTCTTTTAAAACTAGTTGCAAGTTGTCATTGAAGAAAACAGACCTTGAGATAGTCCTGAGAAAACCGTTTCTTGCAATATAGGGATATAAAAGAAAATCATAAATGTTTACCTCCCGAATCTTGATTAGTATGTTATATTTAATGCTTTGATGACAAAGCATCAGTGTAATCCTTTCTGCTCCACTACAGAAAAGACTTCATCAATGACCTCAAAAGGCCTTTAAACCGGAACACCACAAACTTCTATTCAGCAGAAGTTCTCAAGTTCTTGAATGCTAGTCATGAATTACTGTCTTAGCTCAAATAACACTTCAATAAACCCAGCCTTAAGTGAGTCAAAAGAGCTATATCACTGAATGAATCATATAATTTCCTTTTTTTTTTTTTGGTAGACAAAAATATACATCACATTCTACAAATTGTTCCCTGTCATGTGTCTTTTTCTGAAAAGCCTTTGATGTTTGCAAAATACAGCTTACGATAAGAAGCAGCAACTAGTAGCTTACCAAATTGCCCAAAAAGTATATAATGGATTAAATATGCAATTGAATGTATACCTGATTTATATCACACAGTTCCAGCAAAAGGTGGGCTTTCATATTCAAATCAGTTCTGATGAGCTTTCATAAATGCTTCTGCTTTTGTTCTGAGCTGCTCCTTTTTTTACATTACAATTTACTCCAATGCACTAGATTATATGCAGTAGTTGAGAAAGTCATAGGACCAATTTGTCAAAAGGAACTTTTCTGATGCAGCATTAGGAAATAGGTTTGTGATTAATGTCAATGATAGCTGTGGACTGTCCTTAGTAGCATATGATTTATTCAAAAGTGAAAGAACAAAACAAATAAAAATGCATTAAATCAATGCAGTGTTTTTTTTTATTTGTTTTTCGACAGTCTTGACAAGTGCTCCCCTTCAGTTATTATTCATGACTGTGACTTTACAGGCTAGTTTATTCTTAATGGCCCAGCTTTGTATTTCTTTACTAGAGACATTATAAATGTGTCAGGTGAAACTAAACGTACTGTGCTGTGAGATGAAACTGACATTTTAAATGATATTTTTGGTTAAAAAAAATATTATTATTTGTAAGTTCTCAGTGATCTCTGTGTATTATACTGTGTGGTCACTTTAAAGTCCAGAGCAAAGCTAATAGTGGGATGGACACAGAAGGAACCAGTAGTCATATTTAACCACCTCCTTCCCAGGCCTATTCTGACACTTCGCTCCTACATGTAAAAATCCTCTTTTGTTTGCTAAAAAATTACTTAGAACCCCCGAACACATACATACATACATTTTTTTTTTTAGCAGATATCCTATAGAATAAAATGGTGGGTGTTGCAAATTTGTATGTCACTTGTCATTTGCGCAGCAGTTTTTCAAACACATTTTTTTGGAAAAAAACACTTTCGTGAATTAAAAAAAAAAAAAAAACAGTAAAGTTAGCCCACTTTTTTATATAATGTGAAAGATTATGTTATGCTGAGTAAATAGATACCTAACATGTCACGCTTTAAAATTGCATCTGCCAGTGGAATGGCGGCAAACTACAGGACTTTAAAATCTTAATAGGCGACGCTTTAAACGCTATACAGGTTACCAGTTTAGAGTTGCAAAGGAGGTCTGATGCTAGAATTAGCTGTGATATTCACGACAATACCACACGTGTGTGTGGTGCGATCACTGTTTACATATGCATGCGGGAGTAACGCATGCCTTCACATAAGCACAGTGGGACTGGGGTGCTTTAAATTTATTTTTTATTATTTATTTTATACATTTTTTTTTTTTTTATTAACGGTATTGCTATTACAAGGGATGAATAACATCCCTTGTGATAGCATGGGCCATAACAGGTCCGCTTTTATGGCGAGATCTTGGGTGTATTAGACCCCAAATCTCTCCTCTGGCCCCCCATGCAACCGTTCAGACTGAGATGGGTCTGATCAGTTGCTTCTCTGGCCACCAGTGGCCAGGGAAACAAAGGGACGAAATCCGAAGTGACAAACTGCTTGGCGCTCCTGGTTTCCAGGGTTACAGAGAGAGGAGAATGATGTCAGTTCCGCTCTCTCTGTACAGGGCTGCCATTTCCGCTGGCCGCATTACTCCCAGCCTCCACGCTGGGACCAGTGAGAGCAGAACTTCTGCTTTACAGAGAATTGCCAGCTGAACAAAATGGTACCAGGATGATACAGTGCAGGCATCATCCTGGTATAACCACTGAAACCCAAGGATGTACCAGTACGTACCTTGGGAAAGAGGTGGTTAAAGAACTGTAAAGCCCAGAAAGCCTTCATAACCACTTCAATACCAAGGACGTCATATGATGTTCTGGACTTTGAGTAGTGATATCTGAATGGTGCTTTCAGCTACAGGCACCATTCAGATATCGTTTTTTAGAGCCAGCGATTCCATGTCAGATAAAAGTGATCTTAGTTGCAGATTTGCAGCGAGATCACTTTTATCAGTGGCGGGTGCCACTTTTCCGGTAGTGGCGGAGATGATCTGCCCACTTGACTCCATAACATTGCAGAGCGGATGCAACGTCACAAGTCACTTCCACCCATAGCTCTTAAAAGGGGATTTTTTTTTAACTGTCATTTATTTTTTTTGCATTTAACTGTAAAATATGAGATCTGGGGTCTTTTTGTCCCCAGATCTCATATTTAAGAGGTCCTAGCATGCTTTTTTCTATTACAAGGAATGTTCACATTTCTTGTAATGGGTAGAAAAGTGATCTTTTTTTTTTTTTTAAAGAACAGTGTAAAAATAAAAAATAAAAAGTAAAATAAATAAGAAAATTTTTTTTTAAAGCGCCCGGTCTCGTCAAGCTCGCCGCAGAAGTGAACGCATATTTAAGTCCCACCCGCATATGAAAATGACGTTCAAACCACACATGTGAGGTATTGCCGCAATCATTAGAGCAAGAGCAATAATTCTAGTACCAGATCTCCTCTGTAGCTCAAAACTGGCCGACCGTCGTACGACTATAAGCGGCGACAGCGTGGCTCTGTCCAGCGAAATCACCGCTTATAGTCATCACTCGCATGCACAACGGCTAGGGGGCATGCTCGCCACATGCTCCCTGAGTGGGGCTGTGGGTCGGTCAGGCTTGATGTCTGCCGGTGACTCTCGTTGCCCTGTGACAGAGACAGAATGGGGAACCGCCGATGTAAACATGGCGGTTCCCCTTTCTGACAGGCGGCATGTCAGAGATCTACTGATCCCAGTACTCAGGATCAGTTAGATCTCTGGTGCCTCTGCCAGCCTAGCCTCCATACAGTTAGAACACACCCAGGGAACCCAGTTAACCCCTTCACGGCTCCCTGCAGCTTAACCCCTTCACTGCCAATGACATTTATACAGTAATCAGTGTATATTTAAATTTCTGATCGCTGTATAAATGTCATTGGTCAAAATATCCAACATGTCTGCTGCAATATCCCAGTCCCAATAAAAATTGCAGATCGCCACCATTACTAGTAAAACAAAAAAAAAAAAATGTAAAAAATGCCAGAAATTAATTCTCATGGTTTGTAAACATGGCAACTTTTGCGCAAACCAATCAATAAACGCAGATTGTGATTTTTTTTTTTTTACCAAAAATATGTAGAGGAACATAAATCGGCCAAAACCAACGAATAAATTCGTTTTTTTTTTTTTTTTTTGATATGTACAGTATTTTAGCAAAAAGTAAGAAATAGTTTTTATTTTTTTGCAAAATTGTTGCTATTTGTTTATAGCGGTGATCAGAAACAATGCAAAGGGGATCAATTACCACCAAAAGAAAGCTCTATTTGTGGGAAAAAAGGAATCAAATTTTGTTTGGCTACAACGTCGCACTACCACGCAAATGTCAGTTAAAGTGACACAGTGCTGAATCACAAAAAGTGCTCTGGTCCTAAGGTGGGAAAACCTTCCGGTCCTTAAGTGGTTAAACTTCGCCAATAGAGATTTTTAAGTTGCAAAGATTGTTGCCATTCCGGCATTGTGGGTGCAATTTTGAAGCATGACATGTTGGGTATCAATTTTACTCAGCGTAACTATGGAAAATTGTTATCATACTTATCGTAATTTTCCTTTCCTGGAGGCTCATCAGGTCAGCCTACGTATGGGTCAGGTCCTCCCCTCTGACCCCCCCTAGGACAACCCACTAAATGAATAAAAAGGCGAGTCTCCCTATACCCCTACGCTCCTAAACCACCTCGCAACGGAACATCAGGGCGGGAAACCCTAGGCTGAAATGATGAGCCTCCAGGAAAGGAAAATTACGGTAAGTATGATAACAATTTTCCATATTCCTGGAGCTCATCATGTCAGCCTACGTATGGGATCTAACTAGCATACAAAAAAACAGGGCGGGAAAAAATAACCACACATCACTCCAACTCAATGCCCAGAAAACATGTATTATAGTGGACAGAAAGAACGGAGGTCAGCACCGAATTGCCCAATGCCCAAGCCGGGCCGTACATTACATCTAGGCGATAATGAACAATGAAAATGTTTGAATACTTGGATTACCAGGATTTGGATATGGCTTACCAGGATTCTAGATGGGGCCATTTGATCAATTTTTAGGACTTACTGCTAGATAGCCAGTTATTTTCCAGCTTGAAATTCTGCGTACTCTGCAGATATGTTGAAAAAAATGACCTAAAAATTGCATCCACTCTTGACCAATCTTCCTGTCCCGAAACTGCACACAATGAAGGTTGCACCACTTCTGAACTTATGAGAAAAAAAGGTCCAACCTTTTGAAGAAAAGATGGAACTAGATTAAGAACCTCTGTCTTGAAACGGCTCAAAATATGGAGACTTGGCTGAGAAAGCTTGGATTTTATCCAAGACACGACTGTTTGTTGATTTAGTTATAAGGTTGCTTGTATGAAACCTGATCTTCTACACAATGAACCATTAGAGCTGAAACGGTCGACAACTGGAATGAACTGTAGCCAAGCCTTTTGTCTAGGGCCGATTGGAAGAGCGCTAAGACCTCAATACGAGAGGAAGACTCAGGATTGCATTGAATAATCACTGCCACACCAAAGATCTTTTCCACATGTTATAGTACATAGGATTAAAGGATATCTTTCAAGATTCAAGAAGCATCCACTGGATCTCTTCTGCTATGCCCACCTGGGCTAGCCGGCTCCTTAAAAATAACCAGGCTTTCTAATTGAACCATATTGGGAAGAGGCATGCTGTCTGAGTACCAGATATCTCTGAAGTGCCATCAGCAGAGCTATCAACTGCCTCAATAGTGGAAATCATGAATGGATCAGGTTCATGATTAGGGAAGTTTGAGAAAAACATATACAGGCCAGAAAATCCAGTGTTGGCAGGTCATCATGACCACTGACTCTCGGATGGAAGAACCAGAAGAAGAACACCAGCTGAGCACTGACAGGAGGTGCCATTAAAACCATGTGCAGGGTGCCCCACTTGAAGCAGCAGGATTCATAGTCACGTTCATTTGTATCTTCTCTTTGAGGAGATTGAAGCTGATCGTTTGCCTGGGAAGCCCCCGAGGCTGCATATTGCCTGAATAGGCCACCCCTCATTGGGACAGTGGACACATTCCTTAGAGTGTATTGACCACAGGCTTAATGAACATCACAACCTGTTAGCTGCCATCATCTTTATCCTTGGTTGCTTGAGCAAAGCAGTATTCTTGCAGTCATGTTTATTCTTAATCACTATTAGTAAGCAGCTGAACAGCATTGGTTTGCCTGGAAAAGGCTTGGAGACTGCTCGATGTCGGAACAGGTAACCCCTTCACAGAGCGATTGGAAACACGCCTCTAGAGTGTATAGACCATGTGCTTAAACAAATGTAACAGCCTGTTAAGGTGTTGTGTCTGTTTGAACCAACAGGCTTCATATATCACATTCATGTGTATCCTCTCTTGGAAGAATCTGGAGAAAGTTGATTTTTCCACAGTGTGAGTGAAACCAACCCCTTTAGGCTCAGTTTCCACTAGTGCAACTTGTCATGCGACTTAGGACACAGTCGCATGACAAGTCACAATCCATTGATCTCAATGGCACCCGTTCCCATCTGTGCGACTTTTAAATCTGCAACTTTAAAAAGGTGCCTGCACCACTTTGATGCGACTTAGGAATCACACCAGTGGAAATATAGCCCAAGAAATATAGATGTCGTCAAAAAACATACAGCGCTTTGCCTGCCAAGGCATTGGTGGCACAGGACCAGCTTAAGGCCGTGCTTGATGCCTGTCAACTGGAGGGACTAAGAGCTGGTTCACTACATCGATCTGACTTGCGGGTGCAACACCAGCTCGGCCTGCAAACAACCCCTGTAATAGAAGTCAATGCATGTCGCCTGAAGTCGCCCCAAAAGTCATACAGGAACCTTTTTCCAAGTTGGAGCAACCTGAGTCACTCCTATTAGAACAGTTCCATTGCATTGCGGCGACCCGTCAGGCGACTCAAGTCGCCTGACAAGTCGCGGCAGTGTAAACCGCTCTAATGGAAAAAAGGCCATAGTTAATTTCTCATACATCTGAAAGAAACACTACTTCAACGGTGCCCCTTACCTCCTTAGCAAGGCCTGGCTACCAGGAAGAGTTGATGCTCATGGCTAGCAATATAAGCAAATGGCTTTCAGCAAGCTGGCAGAAAGACAAGGTAACCATACATAGTCTTACTGCAAAGGACTTGTCCTCACTTATACCTGATAAACAGGATACTAAGCAAGAGTCATAGACAATTAAATATATCAAAGTTACGCAACTACTTAAATGAGAGCCCTGCGGCTTGATAAAGCATTTTAAAAACACAAAGTTTTCATGCAATTGGAATTAGCTGGTTAGGCAATAATCCTCTAAGGGGTTAACCACAGCTGACATAGTCGGTTCTTAGACCTGACATTAGTACCAGGCGCTAATTAAACAAACTCAACTATGCCAGAAGCAGGACAAGTGTTAAAAAAAAAAAAAAAAAAAAAAAAACACACCACACACTTGTTCGAGACAGAAAATGGCAGGACCACAATAATATTCAGCAACGTTTACCTATAGCTAGTACAGATTTTTAGTAGAGTGAGGATGCCCATACACTACACATCTCTCCAACCTCTCCCAGATCCACCTTCAACCATGCAGTGCAAGGGTGCGCCTGATTGCACACAAATTACATGGGTTATGTTTGATCTCACACTA
>BLSH010354143.1:324012-334834 GCA_018402905.1 Glandirana rugosa | reverse complement strand
GTTCACTGACAGACGCAGCCTTCTTATGACACATGGGGTTATGCTCATCCTACTAGGAGTAGCCTAGGCAAAACAAACAAAAGTGTAGGTTGGCCCCTCCCAGGGGGCCGTCCTCACCTTAGCATATAATCCCCCTGCTCTGTATAGCACATCAGTTCGTAACAAGCCGTACAAAACCAACGCAGAGGGGTGGGTGCTGCGTCTGTCAGTGAACTCAGAGAAAAGGATTTTACGGTAAGTTATACAAAAAATCCCTTTTTCTCTTCCGTTCACTGACAGACGCAGCCTTCTTATCACACATGGGGACGTCCCAAAGCTGTGCCAATCAAGAGGGGTAGGCAAATCATAACAACTGTACCCAACAGAAAAATGCCCTCTCAGGTGGCGCTAACTGCGCCTATACTGCCGCTTGTAATACTTTGCGGCCAAAAGCAGCATCCGAAGATGCCGAAACATCAATTTAGTAAAACTTAGTAAACGTGTGCACTGAGGCCCAAGTAGCTGCCTTGCACACCTGAGACACCGAAGCCTGGTGTCTAAACGCCCAGGAAGTACTAACTGCCCTGGTGGAATGAGCCGTGACTGGGAATGGGGGAACCTTACCCCGAATCTCATATGCATGAGTCACGGTCTTCCGTATTCAACGAGATACGGTAGCTGACGAGGCCGCCATACCTTTGCGCGACCCTTCCGTCAGCAAAAATAAAGAATCAGACTTCCGAAAGGAAGCTGTAGAACTTAAATACACCCGCAAGGCCCTCACCACATCCAAAGAATGCAGCTCAACTTCTTTGGGATGTGACGGGTGCGGGCACAATGAGGAGAGAACAGTATCCTCACTTAAATGAAAGGGAGAAACCACCTTCGGAAGAGACGAAGGGGAAGGCCGCAGAACTGCCTTGTCCTTATGGAGGACCAAGTAAGGTGACCTGCAGGATAATGCAGCTAACTCCGACACCCCCCTGGCGGATGTGATAGCCACCAGAAAGGCCACCTTCTGCGACAACTGTAAGGGAATGTCCCTAATTCTTTCATATGGTGGCTTCTGCAACACAGAAAGCACCAGATTCAAATCCCACGGTGCTAAAGGCGACCGTATCCGAGGAGCCACACGACGTACCCCCTGTACAAATGTACGGATCAATGAATGAGACGCCAAGGGCCGTTGAAAAAGAACCGCCAGGGCCGAACTGTGCCCTTTAAACGTATTTAACGCCAGGTTCTTGTTCAGTCCTTGCTGTAAAAATGACAGTACTCTGGATGCACTATAAGAGCGGGGGTTCCAACCCCGCCTCACACCAGGTAATATAGGCCTTCCAGGTCCTATGATAAATCTTACGTGAGGAACTCTTGCGTGCTTTTATCATAGTAGGGATTACAGAGTCAGAGACACCCCTCTCCCTCAATACCTGGTTAAAGGAGGAAAAATGTACAGCAACCGATACTGACCCCGAGGCCTGTAAAGCACTGCCCCCCGAAGGATCAGAGCCGCGTCCGTGGCTGTTGCTGTGCTTCTTGTTCCGCCCTAATGGTTTACCTACGCCACCACCGTGGCATTGACCGACCGAACTAGAACCGGGTGGTGCAGCCTCACTGTCCAACGGGACAGGTAAAGCCTGCTCGCTCTCAGTTCCGGTACCTACATCGACCAATTGAGGGGAGGACAACTTCTCCTCCCCTTTAGGGCCGGAACCTGAATCCCCCAAACCAAGGGTTCCCAGGACTGACACTCCGACCTGATCGGCCAGTCCAGGGATAGAGGAGATTTGTCCCACCGCGACAACATTGCCTCTCGCAGGAGCCGAGTGTTCTGGGCGTAAGGTATCACTTCGCAAGTCGACACCCAGAGCCCCAACACCCATATACAGAACCGTAAGGAGAACCACTGGCGCGATCACAGGGTTCGCCCAGCCTGAAGCGTTAGACGCTTGCTCGGTGTTAGGAACACCCCTGTCTGTACCGTGTCCGGAAACAGACCCAGGTAGTTCAGCGGGAAAGCCAGCATTAATGAGGACTTCTGACTGCTGAGCGCCTGATCGGCGCCTAGAAGCGCCCCCCGACGCTCCTGCGGGAGCCTCAAGTTTGAGAGGAAGGACTTTTCTGGGGGCAGAGAGCTGCTTGCAACCCCCAGAAACCGGCCCCCCACCCGTGAGGCAGGTGAGGGCAACCCATCATGCGGAGGCAGACTTGTCCTCCGCTTTTTCGGACTTACGCTGCCAGGGCCTGGTCGTCAGACCTAGAGCGGAGCCACAGCACCCGCCTGAAAATTGGAAAAACAGACATTTTTGACAATATGGGGAGAAGATCCAAAGCAGCGTGGCATATGTAGGGGAGACCTTCTTCCAAATGTTGCCCTCGCTGTACTTCAGCCTGTGCAAATTCACCAGACAAACTAGTGCGCAGTGCGGCAGCGTGCTCACGAAGAGACTATGCCGCCATAGCAGTTGCTAGCGCTGGCCGCATGGCTGACCCAGCCAACAAGAATAGTGCTTTAGACACTGTCTCTGTGCGGCGATCGGCTGCCTCTTTAAAGGATGGCGACCCCTCCAAGGGGATGGTGGTTGCCTTATTCACACGAGCTACGGCAGGGTCCACCACCGGGGAAGCCCATCTCTTAGTAAAGCTTTCCTCAAAGGGGTAGCGAACAGCAAAGCTTTTAGGCAAAGCCAAGGAACTTGGTGGCTTATGCCATTCCTTGAACACTGCTTGTTCAAACATCTGATCATAAGGGTAAGCCCTAGGGGACCTAGGGGGTCTAAGCGGTCCACAAACATATGAAGACTCATGCGACTCCCCTGTTTGGTCCAGTCACAGAGTCGCGAAGATCAGTGCTTCCACTATCACTTTATCCCGCGAACTAGGAGCCTCCTGATCCTCTTCGCCCTCTGAGGGCGGCTCACCCTCTGAAAGATCCACAGGTGTGACCACTGAAGCGCTTTCTAGATCTGAATCCTCCCCTGAGGAAAGGGGGGGGGTGGCGCTTCTGGGGGCCCCTCGAAACGGGCACCCCTGCCCAGGGGAGGGACTCCCCAAACACCACCCTCAGCTGTTCCAAGGACACAAATGCTCCTGGGGTGGACTGTAGATCTGCAGGTACCCCTGCCATAGAATTGCCGGCCTCTGACATCTCAGCCCGGCACCCCCGCTGTGTAACCACCACCTCTACCCCACCAATCAGCCAGGGAGACCCGGGCGGATTACACCCACCGCTACCAGCACCCAGGAAGCGCCAGCTATACTTGCTGTTTGATGCCTCAGCACTCCAACCGAAGAGCAATGCCCATGAATTGCTACACGTCAGGAGCTTGTTACTGTGTGTCAGCCATGCTGTCCAAGCAAAAACCGGAAGCCCACACCCGTTTTTAAGGACTTCCTGCACAAGGACTGCAGTTCTCCCCATCGACCACTGGAGGCCGCCAGAGAGCAGGCTGGAAACCACATGGTTCTCAAACATTAGACGCTGCCATTACACACGTGCGGCCGGCCACGAACGAGCGGTGCTCCAAAATCCAATGGCGACAAACCACCTAACACATTGCTTGTCCGGGTCGGTGCAGATTCGAACGGTTAGTGCAAAAGGTGCCTGCGGGGGATTGAGGGGGGAGGGGGAGTGGGGGGGGAGGCCTCTAACAGACCCCCCAGCGGCTGACCACCACAGAGCTGCCCAGGTGCCCACTCTCCATGCCTCTAGGGCGGAAGAGGGGTTCACTCACCACTCCGACGGGCGCAGCGGGTAGCCACCCGGAGCAGACCTACTTCCCCGCAAGAAGGCATGCTGCTGGTCAGGCCACTGGACGCGGCGAACCAGTCACTGGTCTCTAGTGGGTTTTAGCCACTGGCTGCCCGCATGGAACGGGCGCTATGCGGTGGGCCCCCCTAAGGGGGTTCGCATAGTGTTGGCCGGACTGGGGAAAGATTAGGATTCGAGATATCCTCTATACCACCAGCCAGCTTCTTGATAGCAGTCTTCCTTAGATGAATCTTCAGGAGACCGCTGCTCCCATAGGGAACCAGGTCTACTCCTTGCATTAGGCAAATAAAAACTGATGTGCTGTACAGAGCAGGGGGATTTTATGCTAAGGTGAGGACGGACCCCCTGGGGCCAACCTACACTTTTGTTTGTTTTGCCTAGGCTACTCCTAGTAGGATGAGCATAACCCCATGTGTCATAAGAAGGCTGCGTCTGTCAGTGAACAGAAGAGAAATAATGGTGGCCACACTTTGGGCCCAATTTGGACATTTCACTTAGGGGTGTAATCACCGTTGCCAGTGGTTTAGACATTAATTGCTGTGTGTCAAGTTATTTTGAGGGGACAGCAAATTTACACTGCTATACAAGCTGTACACTCACGACTTTACTTTGTAGCAAAGTGTAATTTCTTCAGTGTAGTCACATGAAAAGATATAAAACATTTACAAAAATGTGAGGGGTGTACTCACTTTTGTGAGATAATGTATATACTTTCTGTATTAGGCTACACTCACCCAAATGTCTACATTTCAGAGTTTAGCTGCTTTTAGAAGACTTTTCTAAAAGCAGCTGGACTCACAAGCAATGAGGTTACAACCTGCCTTGACCTGGCTCAGCCTAATATCAGAACCTTGACCATTGTTTACTGACTCTTCTCCCTAGGCTCCTTACACACAGGTGAACTGATTGAGTCCGCCTGTCAGTTTTGACGGACCAAATCAGACCATCCATTGCCCTCTAAGGAGTGGCGGGTGTCAACGGACATGATTCCGTCACCCGCCAACATCCGATCCGCTAAAAACAGACAAATGGGGGATCCGTTTCCCCATCCGTCTGGCGGATCAGATCGGATGATAGTCGGCTCCAACAGACAGGTGGTCCATTCACACCCGACCGCCCATAGAGGACAACGGGCTGTGTCCGCTCTGCATAAGCGGACCGCCGCATGAAAGAGCCTTTATACACTAAAGATGTAAACTAATTATAGTTTCCCTTAACTAATGTTCATGCCATACACCAACAAATATTCAAATATGAACGAAATACGATGTCCAGCAACAGTGAGGGTTAGGTTGACAAGGGCGGCAGAGAGGCAGTAAAAACAGGAATGGATCCACATTTTTTTACTATTGACCTCCAATTGAACATGGCAGCCGCTTGGGTAAGTACACAGAGATGGGGTGCTTGAAGGGGATGTTTATAATAGCCAGCTTTTTTTGTAGGTTTATCATGGTATAGCAAATAATAAAAAAAATGTTGCAAGTACAATAAAGTGTTAAAAGTGTTACTTGTACCTAAGAGCCGGTTCACACATAGGTGACTTGAGTCACCTGACAAGCCGCCCCCATGCATTGCAATGGAGCCGTTCTAAATAGGAGCAACTCAAGTCGCCTATATGTGAACCGCTTCTTAGGTACAAGTAACACTTTTAACACTTAGTTGTACTTGCAACATTTTTTTTTATTTTTGAAGACTTACAAAAAGGTTCCTGTACTACTTTTGGGGCAACTTGACCCTTATTGTAAATGTACAAATGCTGATATAATGAAATTACTATGTTTTTACATATTTGCAATATTTACAAATAGCCGCAGGTTCATACAGAGGTATGGACCTGGCTGGAGAAGTGGCACTGATCTACAGACCGTAAAGCCCCGTACACACGGGACGGCGATCGCACGTACGATCATGTCGAATCGTATTTTGGCTGTTGTATGTAGCATACTGACTGCACTACACGATCGTACAGCCGGGGAAAGAACTTTCAGGTGCATGTAATTAGCATCCAGCCATTCCTGACTTGGAGCATGCACGTTTTGCACAATACAACTTTGTTGTACCAACTGCTCTGTACACACGATACAACGGTCGTATGAGAGCTTGTTGGTACGACCAAGTTTTCTAGTCTGCTCATACAACTCCCTTGTACGACCGTCGTATGTTCGACTGTTCAAATCGCGCATACGAACGATCGATATCGCATACAACGGTCGTGATTACGACCTGTTGTATGCGATCGTCGAACCGTGTGTGTACGGGGCTTTAGGCTTCATGCACACTGAAGCTGATAAACAACTGTTTATAGTCGTTTGGGTGTTTTTTTAACAGGCCAAAAATGCCCCTTTATGTTATCCTATGTGTCCATGCACACGTGGACGTTAATTGTCGTTTAACAGCAGTGGCGTTTTTGGGCTGTTATCTAAACGCCCTGAATTGGCGTTCAAGAGTGGTTTTTCTGACCACAAAAAATGCTGGGTGCTGATAAATGCCAATAAAGGCTCAAATGCTGCTGAACAGCCATTTATCAACGTCCAGCAGTGTTTGTAGTCAATGGAAGCGAATGAAGTTAAAAGAAAAAACGCTCAAAACCGCTGACGCCGATAAAACGCGAATAAACGCTATTACAAAACGCTGATGAAAGCTAGTTTTAAAAGCAGCGTTTTTCTGTCAGAAATCAGGCATTTTAAAAGACTATATAGAGCGTCCAGTGTGCATGGAGCCTAAAGGGAGAAGGGATAGCGGGCCTGCCCTCTATATGGCTTATCTTCCACAGTGGCACTAGGGACGTGTAGTCATTATTGATAAACTATAAATTGTTTGGATGGAACAGCTGTGAGAGCAGAGCCATGGGAAAGTTGTGCTGCATCGGAAAAAATGTGTGCATTTTCTTGTCTGTTCTTGAGCATTAGCTACCCACTTAAAATGAATGGGCAGCCTAATGCAACACAAGTTAATGTTAAAGCTGGCCATAGATGGATGGAATCTAAGCCGGTTCAGCAGGCACCAGCCAAGATTCAATCTATCTATGGGGAGGCTGGTTACACTGAAGTTGATCCATCATTCGACTTCAGGACAATCAGCCTGTTTGATTTTTTTGCATGCGCTCACTGCTGGCTAGTAGAAATCATTGGAAGGGAAGGTTACCCGCTGGCAGAACACAATCGCACTGTAGGAGGAATTCCCCCATCAACACTGACTGTGTTGAAGGAATTTATTTTCTTTCCTGTAACTCATGGTTGCAGGAAACAAAATCACATCATGTACAGCTTGCCTTACTGTAATTCTGCTAATGGTCCTTGCCAGTTGTAGCGCTATAGGTGTGACAAGACAGGGGGCATGTTGCTTTACAGGAAATAGTGGTCCTAATACTTTATCAGCGCATGGGATTTGTAAGCTGGGGCAGCATTTAAACATACAAGATAATCAACACTGAATCTACTCCACTTTTTACAATTGGACAAAATTACCATCGGCCTTTAACACTTCAGGCAAACAACGTTCTTAGAAAGAATGTTGGTACACTGGTACCTTTAATATGATAAGGGAAGACCTAGGGAAGCCTCAATCTGTCTGCCTGAAAATCCTAGTCTGCAAGTAGCCAACAGGGATCACACAGCAATGTACTAAACTGAAGAAATATACCAAAAATAAACAGGCGCAATGAAGAATGTTGCTTTATATACACTGCAAATCAAATCTTTTGCAATAATGTAGCTGAATGAAAATGGTAAAGTAGAATTTCAATTGCATTGTTAAACTGTTACTTGTGACAGCAGTAGATATTTCTCTATTGGTTTACGTGCTACTTTGCTACCACCAAGACAGAAACCAGAGAATAATCATTTTGGTTAGTGTAGCCATCTGGCTAACCAACTGTTCTGGGAATAGTGAAGATTCAACAATACCTTGTGAAACTCGCACAGCTGGGAATTTACATTTCTCATAGCTTGGTTGCAGTTGGCACAGATGCTCTAAAACTACACATAAAATAGAACTGCATGGTTTCAATTCAAAATCTGTATCAGACTTTTGCTGTCTAGCAATTTCCCCTTACAAATTTAGAAAAGTAGTGAAGAAAAGTATGGAATAAACTACACAGAACGCACAACATTGCTGGACCTCTGGATTTGGGTGACTCAGGGATTACATAAACATTCCAGCCTTGTTTCTTTTTAGTTTCAGATACAGTGGGCGAAGTTTATAAACTCTGGGATTTCTCTACCATTTTAACACCAACAGGGAACTTTCCCCTCACTTCTTGTGCTGTTACTGTGAAAACCCCTTCAGGATGCAGGAACCATTATTGCTCTGCTTGCCACCTTTCGGCAGGCATTTTAAAATATAGCAATGACAGGATTATGCAAGCTTTACCTTCCACATTTTAGACTGGTGGGGGTGGGTGGAGTTACTGCATAAGGACATTGCCAGGGCAGTATATCTTTTGGATTTATGCCTCTGGCTTTGCTCATGCGAGCAATTATAGGTACTGTTGGCAAGGCAATGTGACTTCATGAAGTGCAGTGGCGTGTGCATTTATATTTATATCTAAAGGCAAAGATTTGTATTCATTGTTTGGCATGGAGGGGTGAAGCCCTGTGGGGTATGTCCTACTGTGTGTCACCACTGGAGAGATCCACCCTCTGTTAGTCCAGATAACCACTGCCACCAAAACAGAAAGCAAAGCAAAAATCCATCACTATGAGTTGTCAGCAGAACAGGTGAAACTGCCGCAAACTTGGGAAGTTTCCTCTCCCCCCTTATTGCATCTACTGGGAACAAAGTGAAATATCCACAACAGGACAGATGACAAAACACTATTCTTTCCTTAATGTATCAAAAATGAACATCTTCGTTCCCCATCTTCTACTTACCCCACCCTCTTAACAGCACAATATCACATAGTTCATATCCAGAATGGTTTAGACTGCCTTCTGAAATATTTTGGAAAGGGTATGTTGCTGTCCATAGATGATGCTTTCAATGCATGTGTGTGAGATCCACATTAAGCAAACACATCAATAAGACTTTTGGGAACTATGAAAAAAACCTACAGCATCAAAAGTACTATTTGAGAAAGGACATGCCTACTTTTACCCAGCCATCAAAATATTATAATTCAGAAAACTAGAATATTCTACAACTTTGGCCATACGTCTCTCTTTTAAATTTTTTTTGGCCCTACTTCTCCTAGAGATCACAGAAGTGCACTCCTTTGACCCATCTTCAGCTGACAGCATGCTAAAGTCCACTGCTGGACGCCGTCATTCAGCCGGTCCACGTGCTGGGTCGATTCTGTCTTTACAGTCACGATCCATCCAGATGCCTGGACCAGCAACTGGCACATCCTTTCAGTGAGCCGCTAGGAGACAGAACCAGCGGCTCCCACCCCCTCCACAGGCCTGCGCTCCAGTGAGCACTGGAGAGGCAGAGCAGAGGAGCCAGTGACTGACAGTCACGGCTCTCAGAGCAGCAAATGAGCGATCAGCAGTCTTTGATCGCTCAGTTCTCGGTGTAGAGGCACAGCAGGGGACAGGTTCAGCATCGGATTGGTGCATCCACCTAGGCAAGTATATATTTTTGTGAAACCCTATTGTTATATTTTGATAAACAGTCAAAAAAGGAAACAAAAATGAAGAAGAAAAAAAACAAAAAACAAAAAAAACAAACACACAACACATGCAGACCTAGATAATGGATTTACATGAAATATAGGACGAGAAAAAAAATTACATGCAATTTAGGACGAGAAAAAAAATTACATGCAATTTAGGACGAGAAAAAAAAAAAAAAAAAAAAAGTATCTCTTTAAATAATCTGTCAGTGTAGTGTTAACAGCATGCTTCCACACGTCACCCTCCCCTTCACTGTAACACAAGACTTGTCTTTTAATTAAAATAAATGTCAGCCTCCTAGAAATGTCAAACAGTAATAGTATTTTTGGCTGATGAGCGGAAATCAAGGAGGCTGGATAACATGGTTGTCTGGCTGCCATCTCATACAATAACGACAAACATTTATTGAAAGGTAGATTTATTTTTTTGTTTAAAAATAAACTTCATACTTACCTGCTTTGTGCAATGGAGAGAGACCTGGGAGGGCCGAGGCTCTTTCACATCCCTGGATTAGGCTCAGGTCAGTTTTAGGGGGGGGAGCTGCATGCAGAAGGTTCTTTTATCTTCACGCATAGAATGCATGAAGGTAAAACCATTGAGCCTTTACAACCACTTTAAAAACATTAATAAACTTTATAGCCGGAATTATTAGGAAGCTGCCAAACAATGAAGTTGCAGCAAAAAGAATTTAAACATAACATTTCAAAGCAAATATAAAACTACATTACCTACCATAAATAGTAATTGCTTTCAGACAAAATGGCATACTTTCATATGTTCATATGTACTTTTTAAAAACTTATCATACAATGTATGAGGCTGAAAGAGGATTGGAACCAGAAGAAATTTACAATGGTGGGCAGTAGAAAAGGATATGGAAGAGACTTTGTTTCTAGTAGATATGGTTATGATGAATCATTCACTAGCTCTATTTCACCAGCACAACTTCACAGCTCACCTCCTGAACTTCACTTGGACGTGCACCATAATCTACAAATACTGCACAAAAAGGAGCCCCCTCCCCCCAAAAAAGAACAGCTGACCTAGAAACTCAGGTGCATACCCTTTTACTTGTGATTATCACTAGTGGCTGGTATAGCCGCTAGCAATAATCACTGTCTTCTTCCGGCGAGGACGAAAAAACCCCCCTCCCCCGAGGAAAAACACGTCATAAACATCTAATACCACGTGCAGGTTCACTTCAAGTCCTCCACTCGACACTTCAACACGACCACTTTATCTCGATCACTTACTAAGTAGTATTGGTATAGATGATCTTTGTTTCAGAGAAGGTATAGGAAAAGATGACGGGTGGTAACATTTAAAGAAGACCAAGGTTAGGAGAAAGTCGGAGTATGTAACATACTATTCAAAAATTTTTCATGTATACTTGTATACTTTCATACGGTAAAACAGACTTTCGTTAATGATAAATACCATCCATTACATCAAAATATAA
>BLSH010354143.1:260766-272873 GCA_018402905.1 Glandirana rugosa | reverse complement strand
AGGAGCGACAATTTTGAAAAAAGAACATTTTAGTTATATATATATATATATATATATATACACACACACACACACACACACACACATATACACACACACACACACACACACATATATATATATACACATATATACACACACACAAAATGTATTCATCAGTTTAGGCAGATATATATTGTTCTACATATTTTTGGTGAAATAAATAAAATCGCAATAGGCATATATGGATTGGTTTGAGCAAAAGTTATAGGGTCTACAAACTATGGGAATTGATTTATGGCGTTTGTTATTTATTATTATCTGGACTGTGATATTGCGGCAGACCGATCAGACATTTTTGGACACTTTTTTAGGACCAATGACATTTATACAGTAATCAGTGCTAAAAATAACCACTGATTATTGTATAACTGTCACTGGCAGGGGTTAACATTAGGGGGCGATCTAGGGGTTAAGTGTGTTCCCTCACTGTGTTCTGTGTGGGGGCTGGGCTGACAGGGACATAACATATTTCACTGATCCCGATGACAGGGATCAGTAGATCTCTGTTACGTCCCCTTACAGAACGGGGACCCCATTCTGCTTCTCTATTAGGCAATCTCGGGTCGCAGGCGGACAGAGTCCGCGCTACCCGTGGGCATGCTCATAGCACACATAGCGTGTGGCGGACGCGAGAGTGCGCCGCCGCCGGCTGTCAGGGCGTGCAAAGGGGCGGACATCCACCCAGCAATTCAGGTCCACGCTGTACCAGTCTTTCAGCTATAGCGCAGATCTGTAGTGGCCAACTGACAATTGCGCGGTTGTGCGACGTTGTATCCAAACAAAATTGACGTCCTTTTTTCTCCCCCACAAATATAGCTTTCTTTTGGCAGTATTTGATCACCTCTGCGGTGAGCGACAATTTTGAAAAAAAAAAAAAAAGACAATATTTTTTACTTTTTGCTATGATATTCAAAAATTAAATTTTAAAAACATAATTCTTCATCAGTTTAGGGAAATACTAAAAAATAAAATCGCAATAAGCGTATATTGATTGGTTTGCGCAAAAGTTATAGCGTCTACAAAATAGGGGATAGGTTTATGGCCTTTTTATTATTTATTATTTTTTTACTAGTAATGGCGGTGGTCAGCAATTTTTAGCGGGACTGCAACATTGCGGCAAACAGATCGGACACTTTTTTTAGGACCACTGACATTTATACAGCGATCAGAGCTGTAAAAATGCACCAATTACTGTGTAAATGCCCCTGGCAGGGAAGGGGTTAACACTAAGGAGCAATCAAGGGGCTAAATGTGTTCTCTGGGAACGGTTTCTAAATGTGGGGGGAGTGTACTGACTGGGAGAAGAGAGAACGCTGTTCCTGATCACTAGGAACAGCAGATCTCTTTCTACTTCAATGTCAGAATGGGGGTCTGTTTACATTGACAGATCGCTGTTCTGCCTCTCTTTCCCGCGATCGCGGGTGACCGGTCGACATTGCGGCTGCGCACATCACCTTCCCCGCTGTGCAGCGCACTCACATGTTGTAGCGATTTAAAAGGTCGACGTACCAGTACAGCGATTAGCGGGAACATGACAACCTGCCACCGTATGACGACAGCGGCAGGTCAGCAAGTTGTTATGGTTTCGTTCAAATGAAGAGGTTACATCTATGCCCCAATAGACATCAATAGGACTGCCGGCATGGGGATGCATGCAACACTTGTGCATCCCTGTGCCAGTACAACACAGCTCCATACGAGGCACTGATGTAATTGCCTTGTGTGAACGAGGCCTAAAAAGAACCTGTCATCTGCACCATTAGATCATATAGAAAGGCTCATCAGACCCCCTTATGATGGCAATAAAAAAAAAAACAAAAAAAAAAAACACACAACTTTAATAAAATAACCACCCAAAATGTTTTAAATGGCCCAGGACCTTCACATACAAAAAAACACAAAATACCTAAGCTGGGGGTGTGCATGTAAAAAAAAAAAAAAAAACACATGTGCCAAACAGTAGGTGTTGCCACACACGTAACGCAAGCAATAATTCTAGGGCCACTACTTTGTTAACGCTAAAATTATGACTTTTAAGGCTGCATTCAAAATCTCAGCGTATTTTATAGCGGACAAATTTGGCGCAAATCTGCCCACGATTTGACAGCACTGATATGTGAATGGCAAAGCGCGGGATGCATATTTGAGATGCCATTCATTTGAGTGACTGCTCAAAACGCGCAATTGGCGATAAAGCGTGCTGCAATCACGGCAACACGTATCACGGGACGCATTTCGCCCAAAAATAGTTGCCATTCACAAATCAGCGCTGTCAAATCACGGGTAGATTATTGGCAAATCGGCCCAATTCAATACACTGAGATGTGAATGTAGCCTAAAGTGTAGACCATGAACTATTTTGGATACTGTAGTTTTTTTGCCATTTCACAAGCGATTTTGATGCTTGACATATTTAGCATCTACTAAATTGGCAGAACCTTATCTTTCACCAAAAAATGGATATTATATTGTGTGCACTAAAATTAATTTAAGAGAATTTTATTTTAGTTTTAAGAAAAGCATAGCTTTATTAAAAACAGTACCACAATTATGTGGCATAAACGGCCACTACCATTTTATTCTTTTGGGGGTTTTACATTTTCCACCCGTTTTCTAGGGTGGAATACACAACATGTTCCAGCAGCCTTACCGATATGGAGTTGTGGACTCGCCCCCAGCACTAGGTCTCCCAACAGACCTTTCCCTACACAGTGTGTAGGCAGGCTCTGAGGGGAAGGGGTTGGGTGGAGCGCAGCTACAGACATATTTAAGGTGTAACATAATGCTAATAAGACCGTATCCCCCTTACTAACCTGCCTCCCAAGACAACATGGAGGTTTTTCTCCACCACGGCCAATATCACAATTTACATTTGTGTGGCCCCCTGAACAACCACATCATGCATTCACAGAGATCTGTGAATGAAACGCCAAGTCCCGTCAGCCACCACAGGAGATGGGCTGGTAGTTCTCAATGGAACAAGAGTGTGGTGATCACAGCACTCCTTGTCCCATTGACAAATCCTCCAGCTCTCTATCAAAGTCCTTACCTCAGTATTAACATACAGCTCGAGGACTCTGCAGGAGTCCACTGATCATGGTTACAATGCTTTGCAAGCGGATTTGCCAAAGCATAATAAATGCTCATTCTTTTTCCTGCAGATATACAGTATCTCACAAAAGTGAGTACACCCCACACATTTTTGTAAATATTTTATTATATCTTTTCATGTGACAACACTGAAGAAATGACACTTTGCTACAATGTAAAGTAGTGAGTGTACAGCTTGTATAACAGTGTAAATGTGCTGGCCCCTCAAAATAACTCAACACACAACCATTAATGTCTAAACCGCTGCCAACAAAAGTGAGTATACCCCAAAGTGAAAATGTCCAAATTGGACCCAATTGGCCATTTTCCCTCCCCGGTGTCATGTGACTCATTAGTGTTACAAGGTCTTTGGTGTGAATGGGGAGCAGGTGTGTTAAATTTGGTATTATTGCTCTCATACTGGTCAATGGAAGTTCAGCATGGCATCTCATGGCAAAGAACTCTTGAGGATCTGAAAAAAAAGAATTGTTGCTCTACATAAAGATGGCCTAGGCTATAAGAAGATTGCCAAGACTGAAACCGAGCTGCAGCATGGTGGCCAAGACCATACAGTGGTTTAACAGTACAGGTTCCACTCAGAACAGGCCTCGCCATGGTCGACCAAAGGAGTTGAGTGCACGTGCTCAGCGTCATATCCAGAGGTTGTCTTTGAGGAATAGATGTATAAGTGCTGCCAGCATTGCTGCAGATTGAAGGGGTGGGGGTGGGGGGGGGGGGGTCAGCCTGTCAGTGCTCAGACCATACGCTGCACACTGCATCAAATTGGTCTGCATGGCTGTCGTCCCAGAAGGAAGCCTCTTCTAAAGATGATGCACAAGAAAGCCTGCAAACAGTTTGCTGAAGACAAGCATACTAAGACATGGATTATTGGAATCATGTCCTGTGGTCTGATGAGACCAAGATAAATTTATTTGGTCCAGAGGGTGTCAAGTGTGTGTGTGGCGGCAACCAGGTGAGGAGTACAAAGACAAGCGTGTCTTGCCTACAGACATGCATGGTGGTGGGAGAGTCATGGTCTGGGGCTGCATGAGTGCTGCTAACATTGAGAAGCTACAGTTCATTGAGGGAACCATGAATGCCAACATGTACTGTGACATACTGAAGCAGAGCATGATCCCCTCCCTTTAGAGACTGGCCCACAGGGCAGTATTTCAACATAACGACCCCAAACACACCTCCAAGACAACCACTGCCTTGCTAAAGAAGCTGAGGGTAAAGTTTATGGACAGGCTAATCATGTCCCCAGACCTAAACCCTATTAAGAATCTGTGGGGCATCCTCAAAACGGAAGGTGGAGGAGCACAAGGTCTCCAACATCCACCAGCTCCGTGATGTCATCATGGAGGAGTGAAAGAAGACTCCAGTGGCAACCTGTGAAGCTCTGGTGAACTCCATGCCCAAGAGGGTTAAGACAGTGCTGGAAAATAATAGTGGCCACACAAAATATTGACACTTTTGGGCCCAATTTGGACATTTTCACTTAGGGGTGTCTAACTTTTGTTGCCAGCGGTTTAGACATTAACCACTTGCTGACCGCCTTGCAAACATTTACCGCGGCAAGTTGGCTCCACTGAGCAGATCGCCATCTATAAAATGGTGATCCACGCAGTTGAGGGCGGGCACTGCTGGCAGCACGCTCTTGTGCCCGCCACACTCTGCCCGAGTGTGGCCGCGGGTCAGGCGGACACGTCCGCCAGAGATCCGGGATCGCCTTCTATAGAGGAAGAACGGTGAACCGCCGATGGAAACACGGCAGTTCCCCGTTCTGTCCGTGGGCATGCCCGTGATCTACCGATCCCTGTCATCAGGATCAGTTACATCTGTCATGACCCTGTCAGCCCAGCCCCCCCAGTTAGGACACGCCTAGGGAACACAGTTAACCCCTTGGATTGTCCCTTGCTGATTAATCCCTTCCCTGCCAGTGACATTTATACAGTAATCAGTGGCTATTTTTAGATCTGATCGCTGAATAAATGTCAATGGTCCCAAAAAAATGTCCGATCTGTCCGCCGCAATATCGCAGTCCCAATAAAAAAAAAAGTAAAAAACGCCATAAATTCTCATGGTTTGTAAATGCAGCTACTTTTGTGCAAACAAATCAATAAACGCTTTTTGCGCTTTTTATCAAACATATATAAATCGGCCAAAACTGATGAATAAATGTGTTTATATATTTTTTTTGGATATGTATTATAGTAAAAAGATTGTTGTTTTACAAAATTGTCGTTTTTTGTTTATAGCGCAAAAAATAAAAACCGCAGAGATGATCAAATACCACCAAAAGAAAGCTCCATTTGTGGGGGGGGGGGAAGACGTCAATTTAGCTTGCGTAAAATGTTGCACGACCGCGCAATTGTCAGTTAAAGCGACGCAGTGCAGAATCACAAAAAGTGCTCTGGTCAGGAAGGTGGTGAATCCTTCCGGGGCTGAAGTGGTTAATGGCTGTGTGTTGAGTCATTTTAAAGGGACAGTAAATTTACACTCATCAGGGTGGATAAAAGAAAAAACAGATTTTTTTAGATTTAAATTGATTTGTAATCAAATTTATTTTAATTAAATGCTTTTGGAGTAAAAAGCTATCTAAAGAAGGTTTTCCATTTAGGATACATTAATTTAGTTTATTCAGCATTAAATAGAGCTTAGTTTGTAGCACGAGGCTGTATATTTTGTAATATTTACATTTTTCGCAAACTCATTCAATGAATCCAAGCTTTGCAAGTTGAGATAACATTCATTGCATTGATGCATTCACACAATATCTCAGTAACCATGAGATAAAACAAAGTTCAGGAATATTCCTTTATCCCATTGTTTTGTAAATCTATGCACACTACAAACTGTATGATTGAAGTGGTTCGGATATTGCTGTTTTACTAACCTGACAGCTTATTATTCTAGATAGGAAACCTTCCATTTGTTTGTAAAAATTAAAGATTCTAACTACCAGCAAGAATGAGTCCTTACATTTAAAGAGCACCTGTCATTTCAGATCCATCATGGCAGCGCCTGTTAGCGGGCATCCACTCACCTGCTGCTGCCACGACCCTCGCCTTTTGTCACTGCCACATCACCAGCCATCCCATTAAAGTGAATGAGACTGTCGGTGAGTCAACAGCGGGTTAGAGAAGGAGCCGCTGCGGGACAGGAGGACGACAGTTACTCTTTAAAAATTAGGATTTAAATCGAGCCTTTTTACTAGTGATTAAATCACGATTTAAATCAAAACCACCCTGTTATACAAGCTGTACACTCACTACTTTACATTGTAGCCAAGTGTCATTTCTTCAGTGTTGTCAAATGAAAAGATATATAATAAGAAAAATGTGAGGGGTGTACTCACTTTTGTGAGATACTGTGTGTTTATGTTATGTTTTTTTTCTTTTTTTAAAGGGTAGAGTTAGCCTTTTATTAACCACTTGCCGACCGCCGATCGGCATCTGACGGCGGCAAAGTGGCTCGTTCCCGCAAATCGCCGTCACACTACGGCGGCTGCGGGATAGAGTTTAGTGAGCGGGCGCGCCTCCGGAGGCGCGCCCGCACGCTCACTGTGTCCAGGGGGGGCCAGGGAGCGGGTGCGGCGGCTTTGATTGCCGCCGGCCACCCGCGATGGCCCCCCCGGAGCGAGTGAGCGGAGGTCCGTGTATGTAAACACGGACCTCCGCTCTGTGTGACGGGGAAGGGCTGTGATCACAGCCTTCCTTTACGTGAAGGCTGTGACCACTTCCCTTCCCCAGATAGGCAGTCCCCCATACAGTAAGAACACGCCCAGGGAACACAGTTAACCCTTAGAGTGCCCCCTGCAGGTTAACCCCTTCACTGCCAATGGCATTTACACAGTAATCAGTGCATTTTTATAGCACTGATCGCTGTATAAATGCCAATGGTCCCAAAAAAGTGTCAAAATGGTCCGACATGTCCGCTGAAATATCGCAGTACCGCTAAAAATCGCAGATTGCCGCCATTATTAGTAAAAAATAACAAAAAAAAAATTAAAAACCCCAAAAATGAATTCTCATCATCCGTAAACGTGACCACTTTTGCGCAAACCAATCAATAAACGCTGATTGCGATTTTTTATCGCAAATATGAGGAAGAATATAAATCGGCCAAAAACTGTGAAAAAAAATGTTTTTTTATATTTTTTTTTGGATTTGTATTTTAGGAAAAAGTAAGAAATTTGGTTTTTTTTGCAAAATTGTTGCTCTTCTTTTGTTTATAGCGGCGATCAGAAATGACGCAGCGGTGATCAATTACCACCAAAAGAAAGCTCTATTTGTGGTAAAAAAAGGACGCAAATTTCGTTTGGGTACAACGTCGCACGACCACGCAATTGTCAGTTAAAGCGACGCAGCGCCGAATCGCAAAAAGGGCTCCGGTCCTAAAGCTGGAAATCCTTCCGGGGCTGAAGTGGTTAAAGTGTTTTTAAGCCACTTTATAAAAAGTTCCCATCAGCTCTGTATTATAACAAGAAGTTGCCCTGTGTGTAATAACATTTATATACTTCTCTGTATAGATAACACACCTTCTTACTAGGATCAGCTGTAGTTTTGGTGCTTTTCTCACTCAGCTCAGAAGTCATGAGGGAGGGGCTGAGCACTGCTGCTGACATCAGCTGGACAGACAGAGCACGGGGCTCTCAAGATAACCTATATACAGGGGGAGTCAGCACTCAGGGAGGAAGTCATGACCTGGCATTCTCAAACAGGTATTTTAGGGGATACAGAGGGATAATTTAAAAACAAAATCACCATGCTGCTAATTGCACATTAAAGAGGCAGGAGCAGCATTTTTTTTGTGTTAACAAACAATTTAATAATATAGGATTCTCCTTAGTTCCTCCCCACTGCATATACAGAAAAGGTTTTGTAGGGATGAGGAGGAAGGGACAGAGGAGTTGGGCCAGCACAGAAAGTAATCAGTTACTTCCAGTATAGGACAGGGCTATAAAGTGCATGAAGAGAAGAGGCTGTGCTAGAGAACTGAATCTTCATGGTATAGTCAAGTTTTCTAGAAAGTTCAAAGGCAAATTGTATGCAAATAATTTATATAAAGAAACAAATGCTGCAAATAAGCATTTATCATACTATTGTTTTTCTGTGCTTTTACCTGCAATATTTTTAGTTGATGGCAGTGTCTCTAACATGCATTACATTAAGAGAGCCTATTTGGCGCACCTAAAACCAAAAACACTTAATTTTGCATGGTATGTTGAGGTGACAATCAAACTTAATGGCACTGCAACACACCAAGACTCAATAAAACAGTGGTTCTCAACTCCGGTCCTTGGGACCCATTAACAGGCCAGGTTTGCAGGATAACGGAAATGGATCACAGGTGATATCATTTGCTACTCAGTGATTGCAATATGCTAGTCTGCATCTCCCCAAGCTAATACTTAAAATCTGGCCTGTTTGTGGGTCCCGAGGACAGGAGTTGAGAACCACAGCAATAAAAAAAAAAAAAAAAAAAAAAAAAAAAAAAAAAAAAAAAAAAAAAAAAAAAAAAAAAATATGGCAGCTACAAATACTGTAGCTGCTGATTTTTAATAAAAAAAGGATACTTACCTGTCAAGGGATCCAGCACTGTCCTCAGCTGGGCCGGGTCTTCACCCCTCTTCAGGTCCCCGGCATCATCATGCTAACTGTGGGAAGTCAGCTGTGACTGTACAGGGCTTCCCACTGTGCATGGATGAATGAATGGTCCTGCAGCCTCCTGGGACTTGATGTGTCACAAGAGGCTGCATGGAGAGGAGCCAAACTTCCACTATGACCGCCTAGGCAATCCTGGCAATGTTAGAACCAGGTACCCGCTCCACCAAAAACAAAATTGTCCAAAAGTTGAAGAGAGGGAGCAGGAGGAGGCAGAAAAGAGGAACTTCCCATCAGGGGTGAAGTTTCATTTTAAACATTTCTAAATTGACACATGTAGGGCCTGCAACAAATGCAAATTCAGGTATTATTTTGCCTTCTGCTCCCTCCAGCCTAAACTCCCTACTCAGTCACCATGACTGAACACACTGCTCCTGTCTGACTGCACAGGAAAGCTGAAACCAGTCACCGACTGCCCTGCTGTACAAAGGAGACTTGTCTGGGACTAGGCAGTCTACCTGAACATAATCCCAGCTGTGTCAAAAGGGTATAAGAAGTTCAATACTAACTTTTATTAACCTACTTTCTGCTGGAATGGAAGAAAGGTTTTAGGAATAGGAGTAGAAAACATCTGCAACTGACAGCAGACTATAAATACTAATTGCGCTGGAAAAGCATAGCAATGATGACAGTGCTTAAGCATGTAAAGTTAAATGGCAACGCTCAATTCCAAAGGGGTTTATTGCTCCAAATCTTGGCAGCTCATTTCCACAGCTCTTGTCTGCGTGGCAGTTCTCAGCACAGTAAAAGGGAGGGAGGGAAGAATTTTAATACAATTTAAAAAACAGTTAGATAAATAGTTACAGGGAAATGAAAGGATTTACCTAAGGTCACACAAAGTATTAGAATGACGCAGAGGCTGACTTTTCTCCTTACCATTTCGTAATGGAACAAAAGATTTAAGGGAAGCGGGGTATAGTACAACCATCTAACAATGGGATTACCAAATATGCTACGCTCTGCGTCACATTTACTTATTTGCCATCAGAGTGGGATTATGGCCAAAGGGAATCCTGAGCAAGGTTTAATTTTGTGTCAATTCCATTGATGCCGGTTTGCTCACTGCATACTGGACTTAAAGTGGTTGTAAAGTACAGAACGGCCGCCCGCCTGCCCATCCAAACCCCCCCCCAAAAAACCTGCAAAGCAAAGGCATAATGAGCTTGTATCCAGCTCTGTGATTTGGCGGAGCCGCGCTGATGTCACTCCCGCGCATGCGCAAGGGAGCCATCTTTTACGGCACACTTAGTGAAGAATTTTTCAGTGCGCATGGGCCGATGACGTCGACACATGCAGATATAGGGAATATCTCCCAAACCATACAGGTTTAGGAGATAGTCCCCGGGACCTACAGGTAAGCTTTATTGTAGGCTTACCTGTAGTTTAACCACTTGCCGCCCACCCGCCGCAGCATGACGGCGGCAAGGTGGCTTGTTATCGTGAACCGCCGTCACAGGATGGCGGCCGCGATAACTAGCATTGAAAGCGCACGCGCACCGCTGGCGGGGGAGCCAGGGAGCGGGTAGGGCGGACTCGATCGCCGCCGGCTACCCGCGATGGCTCCCCCGCACTGAAAGAACGGAGGTCCGTGTATGTAAACACGGATCTCCGTTCTGTTGAAGGGGGAAGGGCGATGATCACAGCATTCCTGTATATGGAAGCTGTGATCACCCTTTTCCCCAGCCAGGGCAGCCAACATACAGTTAGAACACGCCCAGGGAGCACAGTTAACCCTTAGAGCACCCCCTGCAGGTTAACCCTTACACAATAATCAGTGCATTTTTATAGCACTGATCGCTGTATAAATGCCAATGGTCCCAAAAAAGTGTCAAAATGGTCCGACATGTCTGCTGCAATATCGCAGTACCGCTAAAAATCGCAGATCGCCGCCATTTCTAGTAAAAAAAAAAAAAAAACCCCAGAAATGAATCATACGTAAACGCGGCAACTTTTGCGCAAACCAATCAATAAACGCTGATTGCGATTTTTTTTTACTAAAAATATGAGGAAGAATATAAATCGGCCAAAACCGATGGGAAAAAAGTGTTTTTTTATATTTTTTTTTTTGGATTTGTATTTTATCAAAAAGTAATAAATTTGGGGTTTTTTTGCAAAATTGTCGCTCTTCTTTTGTTTATATCGGCAATCAGAAACGACGCAAAGGGGATCAAATACCACCAAAAGAAAGCTCCATTTGTGGGGAAAAAAGGACGCAAATCTCATTTGGGTACAACGCCGCACAATTGGCAGTTAAAGAGACGCAGCGCCGAATCGCAAAAAGTGCTCTGGTCCTAAAGTGTGAAATCCTTCCGGGGCTGAAGTGGTTAAAGTGGTTGTCATGAGTTGATAATCACTTAAAAAAAAACAAAAAACTTTTTTCTACACAGTTTAGGAGCGTTTAGCATTTTTTCTGCCAGAAAGCTCCAACCAAAAACACAACTAGGTTTTTTTTCCTGCCTCTAAACCTCCTAATGTACATGGACACATAGGATAACACTGAGCTGCTTCTACAGTCAAAACAAGACTCCTGTAGAAGCAAGGATTTTTAAGCCAGTATGCATGGAGTCTTCCTGACACTCATTCCTACTGTAGTCTTGTAAAGCTGCACATCAGAAGTGTACCTGTAGTGGTGCTACAGTGATATACATACATATAGGGATTGGTACATGAAATCATCCGCCTCACAACCCTGATAATGTCAACAAAATAGTTCAAGTGCCCATGGGATTTCTTTAGAGGTACATCAAAAGAAAAAGGAAATAGAACGATTTTTTATTATACGCAACTAAAAAGTAAAATTGTTACATCACACAACCAAACAAACCAACCAAATACAAGCTGCTTTACTGCAGACGAGAATTCAATTTGTAAATCTTAACAACTTGCCTACTGGGCACCTTTACGGCTTTCCTGCCCAGGCCAATTTTCAGCTGTTAGCGCTGTTGCACTTTGAATGACAATTGTACAGTCGTGAAACACTGTACCCAAGAAAATTTGGATCTTTTTTTTCTCACAAATAGAGCTCTCTTTTGGTGTTATTTAACCACTTCCCGCCCGGTCTATAACAGAATGACGGCCGTGAAATGGTTCAGTTATCCTGACTGGGCGTCCTATGATGTCCAGCAGGATAACAAGCCAGCGTGTGCATGCAGGGGTGTGGCGTGTCAGTCTGACACATCACATCTCTGATCTAGATAAAGAGCCTCTGAGGGTGTCCAATCACAGCTGGCCAGTGTAAATAGGAAGAGCGCGAGTTGGAGAGAGCCGATCAGCAGCTCTCCGGATGGGGGGGGGGGGGGGGGGGCG
>BLSH010354143.1:235635-253449 GCA_018402905.1 Glandirana rugosa | reverse complement strand
GGGGGGGGGGGGGGGGGGGGCGGTGTCATTCTTACAGTGGCTGTAAACCCTCACATATATCCAGTGAAGTGAACAGCCTCAGATAAGACAGATGAAACAAGATCTCCCTAAGTTTTACATGTATATCTGCTGTTTTCAGCTTTCTACATTCTTTATAAAGTGCACATCCTGTTACAAATCTTTCTTCCTGTTTCAGCAGTGTAAGGGGAGCGTGGGCATACACTGTGTGAGAGCTGATTGGAGGAAAGGAACGCCCCTCCCTCCACATAGGCAGAGGAAAGAAAAAACTTGCACAGCTGTACTCTGAATACACAAGCTCTCTGCTTATCTCCAAGTTCCCTCCCCAACACAAATTTCCAGATGCTTTTATCTCTTGTGTTGGAGAACTTGTCAGACGTGACTCTGCTGATAACAGAGGAATGGAGCAGCAGAAAGACAGGCACTTAGAGATTTGGAAAGAGATGAGTAAACACTACAGATATATGTGCCCAGATTTCATGAATGGAGTTTACAAAAACTTTAAGTATAGTAGGTGTTAGGCAGGAATTCCACTTTGAGTGACTTTCACGATTTTGAATACTTGCGTTTCCATATTTACGTTTTGTTTTTTTATCTATAAAAAAAAAAAAAAAAGTTGTAAATTAACCACTGGAAAAGATAAACACTCGCTCGGTTTGTGATAACTTTCATTCCCTGCTTAAAGCGGAACTAGTCTCCTTTTTAAAAACTGCAAGCAGGCTTTTTGTTGCAGAGGAATCACGCAATGTCTTTTCTGTAATAAAACAAACCAACCAGTCTTCTTTAGAAAGTATACCAAGCTGCACAAGCACAGCTCAGGTTACATTTAAATGTGCAGCATATCACACTTGTTATACTCACTGTGGGACTTAAGGGGTTAATCCTCTGCATTGTGTAAAAAGGCTCTGACACTATATGGACAGATCCTTCCCCTCCTGCACTGTCTAGCTTGGCAAAGCCATATAATAAAGTTGGGGTAGCCATCCTGCAAATGCTTAGTTTAGTCGTTATTGCTGGAGAGAACATTTCCTGTTTCATTTGAACTGTTCATGTCACATGATGATAGGGACATCACACATGTGGGCATGTATACAGGCTGTTGTGGAAATCTCCTCCTACCTGAACACACAGCTATGTACAAACTGTGCAGTTTATCATGTTACCTTGGTATATAGATCAGCTAAAAAGTTATATAGTGGCAGTGGGTTTAGGAACACTTTAATTTTGACGTCAAATTTTGATTTGGTTTTAGTCCGTCTTGACTAAAACATCATTTTAGTTTTAGTCATCTGACTTTAAACTGAATTTTATTTTTTTGTTTAGTTTTCGTCACTGAAAACATGCAGCCGACGAAAACGGACCAAAATATTTTTGTCTACAAAATTAACACTGCGCTAGGCAATGGGAACCAATAGGTGATGTCACTGTGTCCGTAATTCCCAGCCATTGTCGAGTGCCTCTGACACAGAACTCCAAAAGCCTGGCACTGCACCCGCAATCCACTGATGTCAATTGCAGTACTTTGTAGGCCCATTTGCAAAAAAATACATGCACATTTTTTCTGCAAATATACAGTATATGCATTTAATTATTTTTGAAAACCGTAAGCTTAGCATTTAACTTGGCTACATGAAGAGAATATAAGTCATAAGACAGGAGTAAATTTAGGCTAGCCATAAACACATTGATTTCTCTCACTCAGTATGAACCCCAAATACGGGTGTAACACGGTGTAAAAGGTGGAGTTAGCCTTTAAGTCCCCAATACTTACCTCTCCAACAACAGTCTGGAGTCCCTTGTCTGTATCTTCTACCTGGCTTCTTTTGGGTGCCAGGCTGCAACCATCCTCATTGGCACATACAGGAGTTCAATCATCCCAGCACACAGAATCTGTGCCTAACAGATTTTACTGTTGTGGGTTAAGTAACACTTTAACCGGTTCCCGACTGGCTCGTGTAAATTTACTGCTGCAGTGGCGCTGTCCCGCGAATCGCAGTTTATAAAACGGGGGCTCGGCTTGCGCTGTAGCGGGCGGGAGCGCGGCACGCTCCTCGTGCCCTCCGCACTCTGCAGGAGTGTGGCCACGGCTCGGACGGACCCAATCTCCACCAGCAAGCCGCGATTGCTTAGCAGAGAAAGAAGAACGGGGAACCACCAATGTAAACATGGCGATTTCCCACTCTGTCAGTGGGCATCTGAGAGATCTACTGATTAGTCATCAGATCAGTTAGATCTCTTATGCCCCTGGTAGCCCAGCCCCCCCACACACACACACACACACACACGTTATTTTCAATGGGTCTGGTTCACATATGTGCGTTGCATCTGCACTGCACAGAAATTGCATGCGTTTTCTAGGCAGTGCGGTGCGAATTGCAGGCACAATCCTCAATGGGAACTCTGATTCGCAGATGTGTCCCGTTCTGAACAGGAATGTTCTCCCCCTCCGCCTACCCCCCCCCCCCCCCCCGGGTCAGCTGATCTGCAGCTACAACAGGGTGGAACCGCTGAATAAATCAATTTTCTCTTCCTACAGAAACCGGAGCTGCAATTCGCACAGGACTAGTGTGAACACAGCCCAAATTTTTTTTTTTTTCACTTTATCTGCAATCTCTGCTGACACCACCAACCATGGAGAGGAGTTCCACATTCTTACTGCTCTAACAGTAAAGAACCTTTTACACAGTTTAAAGTATGTGTAAACCCAACATTTCATATTCCTGATATGTGGCTTCTGTACCATGTACTTGTATGAAAAAGTATCCTGTTCTCTCTGTATTGCTTCCTTTGTGTGAAATCTCTGGTGTTCCTGTCAGTCTCTCTACTTTCCTATTAAAACTGATAACACTAAGCACGAGAGCACAGCGTGATCAGTTTTCTGGCCATGCTGGGAGCTAATCAAATGATCAGGCTTGTGCCAACAGCCTCCCCCTCCCCCCCAGCCATTCACAGGGAAGTTCACTGTGCTGCCGTTTCTCCTCCCCTAGCTCCTGATGCAGCTAAGAACACAGGGGATGTGCTTACTTATAGAACAATCTCTATCTATATACACGGTTTTGCTTTGTCTATTTTAAACTCAATGGGTTGTTTTACAATGATGACCTGATTGAAGGAACTAATCCCCAGTCCACAAAAAAAAAAAAAAAAAGGAAGGAGCATGGCGCTGTACTGGTGTGTAACCAGTGATTCCTTGGATCTATTGGTTAACCCTGATGGTAAACCATATGAATATGCAATGCAGGACAGTCCTGAACGGTTCACAAAGTGCCAGTGAATATTCACTTGATATAAAGGGATAACACAGTTCCATATTAGGTAATGTAGCCAAAATATCTGGCACTTAAGTTAAAATCGGGAAGCCACTGAGACCAGGAGCTGGTGTGAAAAGTGAAGGGAACTGCTAAGGAGAGTATTTGATAAGGGGATGGGTATGGTAAAAAAGCCAATGTACAGTTCCAAAGACGTGATGTCACGACGCGTTTCACTCATCAGGTGAGCTGAGGCGGCTTCGAAGAAGCTTGCCTTTTGAGTGAAACGCATCAGGATGACATCATATCTTCAACATGAGGACATCATCACATCTTCGATGTTTGGACACAGATGGTCAGACATGAACGTCCTGGTACACCTCAGGAATTACCCCCAGTCCCTGCTGGATCAGATGTACGGAGATTGTAGCGTGTGGGGAGCCTTTGCTGGACTTTCACCACGGTGAACCTTGTAGGATACCCGCGTGTTGCTTGATCCTGCCCAGGAATGTTGGGAGTGATGAGATATATTGGAACCATACATTGGTTTTGTTACTACACCCACCCCCTTACCAAATACTCTCCATAGCAGTTCCCTTTACTTTTCATGCCAGCTCCTAGTCTCAGTGGCTTTTCCGATTTCAGCTAACTGCCATATTTTTCGGCTACATTACCTAATACGGAACTGTATTATCCCTTATATCACATGAATACTCACTGGCTCTTTGTGAACCATTCAGGACTGTCCCGCATTGCACATTTACCATCAGGGTTAATCAATAGACTCAAGGAATCGCCCTGCTTATTTTTTGGACTCAGGATTAGTTCCTTTAATTGGGTCATCACCTGTTGCCTAATTAAACCCCTATGTATGCATATGGATGGTTGTCTGTGGTAGCTACCTGTGCCCTTTGACAACATTGTCAATTTTTTAACTTGTTTGCTATGGTGGAGGTGAAGTTTTTTACCATTTGTATGATTCAGTAAAGCCTTTATTTAATTCTCCAATACCAGATGGTCCTCTGACAAAATTCATTATATGTCCTTGATAATCTAGAAGGCCACACCTCCTCTCCCTGCCTATGGTGGTATAGAAGAGTGATGGTATCCATTGGTCTATAATATTGGAAGGTTAGTTCCCATTAGATCTAGTTTATTGGGAGGTAGAACTACAGAAACCAATTTTACTTTTCTGGTTTATGCTCATTTCTAAGAGTATGTATGCATATGGGATAGGGACCATAGAAGACAAGGACTGATGTGAGCACAGTATGCAATTGTGCTATATAAACTGTTGGCCCTATATACCTGTAATGAATAGTTGAGAAGAAAAAAAAAACAGCTTTTGCTACAATAGTCATCTACAATCTGCCACTGTACTTTTATTTCTGCCACTAGAGGTCTTTAGTCTGATGGTCAGTCTCATCCAACCTACTGAGCCCAAGTCGCCCATGACCCCCCACCCCCAAGCCTGTGACTGGATAGTGAAAAGGAGTAGCAGCACAGCGAGGACCTAATCTCCCTCTTTGCGATTGCTCTTCCTATCAGTATGCTTGTCTACAGAGCTGGATCGATTTGTGTATTTCAAATGTGCCCAGGAGTTCAGTTTTAAGAAGACATGGCAAGAGAGGAATCCTCTATTCCAAAAACACTAGGAGCATTTCCAGGAACCACTGTAAAAGAATAAAAAGGAGGGCGCACCAGCCTTGCGCATTACCCAAGTAAATTTATTAAAATCCAAAAGAAAGAAAATGTACTAACAAAATGGAAAACAAAGGCATATCACAGTCCACAAAGGACCAATAGCAACCAGGTCATCAGGACTAAGTCCAGCACGCCGGAGAACCCTATAGATGGCTGACACGTTTTGAGGGGTGATCCCCTCTTCCTCAGAGCCAATTCTTTTATGAACCATCAGAATTCTAAGCAACTTCCATTGCCATCGCATTACTGTTGAGCACAGGAGATTTTGTTTGACGGGCATTTCCAGGAACACCAAAACAAATGTGTACTTTGAAAACCAGACACACTTGGCAAATATGCATTTATAGCAAAACCCAGGACAATAAATCGCCCAGAAAAAACTCTGTAGCACTTCCTGCAAAGGAAAAAGACTCATTTTATGCAACTCAGGCACATCTCAAATCCAGGTCTGCCTAACAGATACACATCACAATCATCTACTGAATATTATGTGACATGTCATAGTTTTGCCTCTCCGCAATCTTCAACATCTAATCCAGATCTCCCCCTTCAGTGCACCTACTTCAACATAAAAGCACGTTACTCCAATAGCTCTTTCCAGTTTTGCTTTCCTCTCATGTACTACAGGCATTTATTTTAAAATAAAAAAATGCTATTGTGCCAGTGCTCTTAGAGTAAGCCATGCACAATACAGTATATGATGAAAACAATCATTCCAAAAAAAAATAATAATCTGGCGAAACTTTGGATGCAAATACATTAGTGACCTTCTAAAAGCAACCTGCTGATTGTACCAATGCACACTTTTGTGCTCGCCACCAAGGTTACACCCAGGGTGGATTTGATTTAAATCATCATTTTTAAAGAGCAACTGCCATCTCTGTCCCGTAGCGGCTCCTCCTCTGACCCGCTGTTGACTCACCGACAGTCCCACTCACTTTAATAGGACAGCTGGTGATGTGGCAGTGACACAACAAGGCGAGGGACGTGGCGGCAGCAGGTGAGTGGATGCCCGCTAACAGGCGCTGCCACGATTGGTCTGAAATGACGGGTGCTCTTTAAATGTAAGGACTTATTCTTGCTGGTAGTTAGAATCTTTTAATATTTGCAAACAAAATTAAGGTTTCCTATTTAGAATTAATAAGCTGTCAGGTTAGTAAAACAGCGATATCCGAACCGATTCAATCATACAGTTTGTAGTGTACATAGATTTGCAAAACAATGGGATAAAGGAATATTCCTGAACTTTGTTTTATCTCATGGTTACTGTGAAATTGTGTGAATTCATCAATGCAGTGCATGTTCTCAGCTTGCAGTGCTTGGATTCATAGAATGCGTTTACCAAAAATTTAAATATTGCAGAATATATACAGCCTCATGCTAAAAAACCAAGCTCCATTTCAGGCTCAATAAACGAAATTATTAATGTATCTTTTAGATTTTTACTCCAAAAGCATTTTATTAAAATAAAAATTCAATAAAAGAAATCAAATAGATTTTTTTTTGAGAGATATATATACTGCGGCAGGTCGGCTCTATTGCGCAAAGCGCCGTACCTGTGCATCATTTCGTGCAATAGCAACCGGTGCCGCGCATGCTGTTTGACCACAGGGGGAGCCATCGCATCTGCCAGCCACCCGCAATCGTTCTCCAGAGACAGGACGGCGGTCTGCCGATGTAAACAAGGCAGACCCCCGTGCTGTCAGGCATGGGCACTGTGATCTTGTGCTCCTGCTAATTAGGAACACGGATCACTGTGTCCATGCAATGAGCCCCCCCCAACAGTACACAGTAAGAAAGCACACTTAGGGAACACACTTAATCCTTTGATCGCCCCTGTTAACCCCCTGCCCTGCCAGTGCATATTTTTAGCACTGATCACTGTAACAATGTCACTGGTTCCCCAAAAAAAGTGTCTAAAGAGTCAGTTAGGTGTTCATTTTGTCCACCGCAATGTCGCATTTCCACAGAAAAAAAAAAAAAAGAAGAAGAAGAAGAAGAAGACGACGACATAAATCTATCCCCTATTTTTGTACACGCTATAACTTTTGCGCAAACCAATCAACGTACGCTTATTTGGATTTTTTTTCCTTTTCCAAAAATATGTAGCAGAATACATATGTACCTAAATTGATGAAGACATTTGTTTTTTTACTTTTTTTATTGGGTATGTTTCATAGCAGAAAGTACAAAATGTTTTTTTTTTTTGAAAATTGTCAGTCTTTTTTTTTTTTTGTTTCTAGCGCAATAAAAACCGCAGAGGTGATCAAATACTACCAAAAGAAAGCTCCATTTGTGAGGGGAAAAAAAGGACTTCATTTTATTTGGGTACAGTGTTGCATGACCACGCAATTGTCAGTTAAAGTAACACAGTGACGTATCACAAAAAATGGCCTGGTCATTAAGGGGGTAAAACCTTCCAGGGCCAAAGTGGTTAATGTCTAGAGTTTGAAAAAAGGCAATTTATTCTTGAATATCTATCTATATGCAGTGGTAAAAATATAAATAACCAGCTATATGGTTAGGGAACAAAATATCCAATCCACTCTGAGAATAACAGAAAAAAACAAAACAGACATCGCTGTACTAAGTGATGTTAGTGCAGCAATCTCTCCCGCTGTGCCTTTGTGTTCTGACAGGGGGACTTTACAATCCACACACCCTGCTGAACCAGCCGATATTTGGGCCGTGTGCACCCAACTTTATGCTGGTCATACACAAACAAATTTTTCCTTAGAAAAAAAAAAAAAAAAAATTCTCATTTTAAGAACGTTTGTTCGATTTTCTAATCGTTAGTGGAGTCAAATCAACATTAATTTTCGACCACAGTGATGGGAAAATTAGAAGGAGCAGAATAGAAAACTTTTCTCAAATGAACTAATTTTCCGATAGTGTAACAGTGTATGTGCTTTTGATTCAGAAATTAGTCATTTTAAAATTGAATATTAAAAGCAAGTGAAATTTTCAAATGACATTTGTACATTCATTGAATGTACAAAGACTTTTCATACGAATATTCACATCCATAAAATCGATGCGTGTATAGCCAGCATAAGACATCTAGTAGCAGAAGGAGGCTTTTATTTTTTTATCACCTGTTATGATGGGGTTAAAAAAAAAAACAAAACAAACAAAGGTTAGCCTTTAATAGTGCAAAAACAGCAGATAATCTCAACGATAAGGGGTCATTTATACTGTGAAACAGTGAAAGTATATATATCTCTCACTTATATCATATATGTCAGGGCTCGACAAACCCCGGGTGCCAGGGCATCCAGAAACTGCGTCCTGGTGAGCGGCAGCCGATCCTTCCCTCTCCTATCTTTTAAACAGCATCCCTGAGCTGTTCTCTGCCTTAGCTGACAGCTGTTAAAGAATAAAAAAAATCCAAGCAGCCTGCCAAGTTTCTGACATCACATAAGTATAAATATTGTAAACATTTAGTTCTTTAGCTCAAAAGAATGAACTTCGGTCTGTAAATGAGGTCAGTTTAAAGACTTAAAGACATAGGGCCCTTTCACCCAGGCATTCCGATCAGGTCCGCCTGTCCGTTTTTCAGACGCTCTATTCAGCCCTATGGGAGCAGCAGATGTCAGCGGTGACATGTACACTGACATCTGATACAGTCCGTGAAATCCAGATGGATGGAGAATCAGATTGGATGAAAACAGACAGGCGGTCTGTTTTCATCCGATCTCCATAGAGGACAGCGGGGCTTTGACAGATCAATCTCCGCACAGTGAGCGGAGATGGATCAGTCATGCCTGCTCAGCGGGGATAAACAGATCGATCCCTGCTGAGCAAAGTGGAGTCCGTACATGGACAAGCCCGTGTGAAAGGACCCTACACCTTTTCAGACATTTGTTGCTTACAAGTTAAAATTTGTATTTTATGCTAGAAAATTACTTACAACCCCCAAACATTAAACATTTCTTTTTAGCAGAGACCCTGGAGAATAAAATGGCAGTTGTTGCAATATTTTATGTCACACAGTATTTGCACAGCGGTTTTTCATACACAATTTTTTGGGAAAAAAATACACTTGAATGAATAAAAAAAAAATAAAAAAAATAAAAAAAAAAAAAACAGTAAAGTTAGCCCATTTTTTTTGTATAATATGAAAGAGGATGTTACCCTGTGAGAATCGTGAGAGAATCATGATCTTTATTCTAAGCAAAAAAATGATGATTCTCGTTTTAGCCAGAATCGTGCAGCTCTACTGTGTGCTGTTAAGTGGAAGAAGGGAGATGAGGCAGCTGGATATACTTTAAAAGAGTCATCTGATAAAATCCCTGTGTACCATCAACAATTACCACTCTTTATGGGCAGGTGGTCTCCAGTATTTCATGGTGACCGGAAACCCACCAGACCAATGAAAAGTCACCATGGGAGACACACATGTAGGCAGAAAGTGGCAAAGAGGCAGCAGAAGATCAGCAGCACTGGGATTACTTCTTTCATCTTTTTTTGTATTTCATTTAAAGTGTCACTAAAGCTTCATTTAGATGTGCGGTTGGGTGGTAAAAATGTGCAGTGGAGGCATGTGCGTGCCACCAACAGCCACCCTTAAGTTCCATTAGGCAGGAGATGAGGGTGTTTTACATGCCACAGTCACGATGCATTAGGCATAATAAGGAGTTTCCCCCATAACAGGTTTTTAGTGTCACTCTTACTAGCCAGCCTATAACCCTGATGTAACGGTGTTATGTTGGAATTATTGACCGGCTGCGCTGCTATAAGTTGGGGGGGGGCAAATTACTTGCCTTAGCCTGGGCATTGACAACCCACACTGTGCTAAACTGGTTTGGCAGTTTGGTGGAGGACACAAGCAAATGTGACAGTTAGAAATCCCAGCATTCCAGGAACTGTTTTTTTTTTTTTTTTGAAACTGTTAAAATGATAAGTTTAGCTCTGCTTTATGATTTACTGCTGTTCAGAGGTTGGCAGCCTCCAGCAAGAAGAAACGGGAGCAAGTATGAGGTAAGGTAAGTATGAGGGAGGGAGAGGGGGGCTAAGGTAAGTATGAGGGAGGGAGAGGGGGGCTAAGGTAAGTATGAGGGAGGGAGAGGGGGGATCAGGTAAGTATGAGGGAGGGAGAGGGGGGATCAGGTAAGTATAAGGGGGTGGGGACTCAGGTGTTTTACCTTCATGCATAGAATGCCTCCCAACCACTTTAATGATGCCCTATAAAGCCATGTTTTGCTGTCCCAGGGCACATTCACCCCTCATATGAAGGGGCATGGCAGATGACAGAAGGAACCCTGGCCACTGTAGGGTGCAGAGACTGGCAGGCAGATAAATCAGCAGCCCTGTGTGAGAAGCCAGTGAGTGAAGCTGAGCCCTGCAGCATCCTCTGCCCACCCTCCTCCAGGCCCCCTGTGCAGCACAATGGCCGGGCACCTTCCACACACAGCCCTGGGACGAGGGAGGGCCTCACACCGCCGTGCCCACCGAGCGGCGGCCCTGCTGGCACAGCACTGGAATACCGTGATTAATGGGTGAGGAGGGAGCGGGCTGGAAGATGCTGAATTGCAAATATTCCCCGTGCAGCTCTATTACCCTTCCGGCGCCCGAACACGGCCTCTCGTCCCCTTCCTGAGGCGCCTGCGTAACCGAGCTCCGCCAAACCAACCTCCCGTGTCTCCGGTGCCGTGTACTCTCGAGCGGCAGAGGTGGAGAATCCTCACAATAGAGGAGGAGCTACGCTTCAGCCCGGGGCGGACACCACGGCTCCGACCAACAGAAGAGCCGCATTCCAATGCGCGCATTGGGGGGCGTGGTCCTTCACGAGAACAAAAAAATAGAAAAAAGGCCATGTCGCCAGTCGGCTGTGAAAGGAAGGATCGGATTGGACGGCGCGTCCGGAAATCACCGAAGACTTCCGAGGAGCGATGGAGAGAGCCGAAGTCTGCTACTGGACCGTCCGATGTTGGGAGGAAACGAAACGAGGGGATTGGATCGTTTGCTTTATATGAATGGAAACATGAGCTCATCCTGGAGAGGATCGCAGAGCCACGTATGGAGATTCGTTCAAATAATAACAGTGTGCAAATATTTCAGATGAAAAGCTAAAAAAAATTCTTAAAGGGGGTCTTCCCACAGAAACCTTCCCATATGTGTCCATAGGGCCCAGCTATCCCTTGTGTAGGGCCACATCTGCCTGCTTTTGCCATGCTAAAACGCACATGCTCAGCGCGTCAAAAACGCATGTAAAATCTAATGCTATGCAACTTGTTCATATGTGTGTGCTGCATTGTATACAATGCATTGGATGCTATGGGAAAGTCCTGATTGCTGCATCTTTAACCACTTGCCCTCCGGAAGATTTATCCCCCTCATGACCAGGCCTTTTTTTACGATACGCACTGCGTTACTTTACCTGAGAATTGCACAGTCCTGCGATGCTGTACTCAAATCATTTTAATGTCATTTCCCCCACAAATAGAGCTTTCTTTTGCTTGTATTTGATCACCTCTGCGGTTTTTATTTCTTGCGCTATAAACAAACAACCGACACCCCCCCACTCCCCCTGAAGTTGGGACAAGTCCTGCACTTACCCCATCTAATAGGCCGGCTGGCAGGCAGGAGTGTGCAGAGATCGGCATGCGGAGAGCGGGCTGATCTTGTTTAGAAGCAGCACTTGCAGAGAGCATGCTGACAGTGGAGTGGTCTGCGGAAGTCCTGGCGGAGTGCTGCGCCTGCATGAGTAATCACGCAGCCAGCACATCCGTCATAGGCCCGCCCCCGCCCACAGCATCCAATGACAGAGAGTCATTGGCTCTGATGGCTCAGGGGGCAGCCAATCAGACTATGTGTGTGCGCATGTTCAGCGCACACACACAGTCTTATGACTGACCAATCGGCTCACTACTTGCTGTCAGCTGACAGCAAAGAGCCGAGGAAAAAAAAGAAAAGTCAATATATCGGCGCCTCCTGCAGGGGGGCCGGGCTGATTTATTTTTTTTTTTTCCTTCATGTCAGCGGCGGGGAGGCAGCGCCCAAGCGGTCCTTATACACCAGCCGCTGCTGTTGGTCGACTATAGCGAGGCCTGTTCTTTCATTCACTTTCAATGATAATGGTAAACAGGACAAATAGAGAGGGGAAATCTCCTTACTGGGTGCACAGACAGCAATAAAAACCTGGTAGGTGTTCTAATTCCTCTCCACTCTATCCATCGGTGGCTTGTGTATATGGGGCGCTTGGGCGCCGCCTCCCCACCGCTGACAAGAAGGGAAGAAAAATCAGCCTGGCCCCCCTGCAGGAGGTGCCGGTATATTGACTTTTCTTTTTTTTTTTTTTTCCTCGGCTCCTTACTCTCAGCTGACAGCAAGTAGTGAGCCGATTGGTCAGTCATAAAAGACGATGTGTGTGCGCTGAACAGGCACACACACATAGTCTGATTGGCTGCCCCCTGAACCATCAGAGCCAATGACTCTCTGTTATTGGATGCTGTGGGCAGGGGCGAGACTATGGCGGACGTGCTGGCTGCGTGATTACTCATGCAGGCGCAGCACTCCGCCGGGACTTCCGGAGACCGTCCATGAGGAGAGGAGGACAGTCCACTGCCAGCCAGGCTCCAGCCCACTCACCGCAAGTGCTGCCTCTGCACACTGTCAGCCCGCTCTCCGCAAGCCGATCTCTGCATACTGCCAACCTGCCTATTAGATGGGGTAAGTGCGGGACTTGTCCCGACTTCGGGGGGGGCGCCGTATACACCTATCTGGGGCTCTGTATACCCTATCTGGTGACTGTATGCCCTATCTGGTCGACTGTATACCCTATCTGGGACCCTGTATACCCTATCTGGTGACTATATACCCTATCTGTGACCCTGTATACCCTATCTGGGACCCTGTGTACCCTGGGGCTCTGTATACTGCTATCTGGGGCTCTGTATACTGTTATATGGTGATTCTGTATACCCCTATATGGTGACTCTGTATACTGCTATATGGTGACTCTGTGAGTGTATACTGCTATCTGGTGACTCTGTATACCCCTTTCTGGTGACTCTGTATACTCCTATCTGGTGATGCTGTATACCACTATCTGGTGATGCCGTATACCCTATCTGGTGATGCTGGTCTGTATACTCCTGACACAAGGGATGGAAACTATAAGGGGTGGGTCTTATGAGAAGTGGGAGGGGACATAAAGGAAGGGTGGGGTCTGGCGCCCCCCCATCCTAAATTTTCACCAGCCGCCAATGACTCTATCCAAAACTAAAAAAAAAAGTTTTGCCTATAGTTATACTTTAAGGATGCCACTGGGTGCCAGCTCTGCTATTCACTGGTTGCTCAGGGGGCAGTTTCCCTGTTAGCACACAATGCCTCAGCAGGCTAGATCAGTGGCGTGCTTACCAACCAACGGATAGCTACATATACAATGTCTCCCTTCCCCACCCATGGTAGTCACCATGCTCCAGCTCCTTTCTTCTCAGTCTCTTGTGCAGGAGCTATCACTACCACCAGAGGGGGGGGGGGGGGCAGGAACATCTTGGTGACTCTGTAAATGCAGGGGCAACCCCTGAAGAAGTTATGTAATTTCCTCCTCTCCTACATCTCTTACCGTTGGGGTCCCCCAAGGTTCTGTCCTTGAACCTCTCCTATTCTCCATCTACACCTCCTCCCTGGGTCAGCTGATAGCCTCCCATGGCTTCCACTACCATTTCTATGCCGATGACACTCAAATCTATCTCTCTACCCCTCAACTCACCCCATCAGTCTCCTCACAGATCACTGCCTTACTAACAGACATATCAGCCTGCATGTCACAGCACTTCCTCAAACTGAATCTATCTAATACCTAGCTCATAATATTTACTCCCCCACCTGCCTATTCCCCTAACTTCTCTGTCAAGATCAATGACACAACTATCAGTCCATCCCCTCATGCCAGGGTGCTAGGGGTAACCTTAGACTCTGAACTGTCCTTGCAGGCCCACATCCAATCCCTTTTCTAAATCATGCCACCTCAACCTCCGCAACATCTCCAGAATACGCCCCTTTTTAACCAACTAATCAAATCAAAATCAAGTACCTGCTTCCCACCCAGGGCTGCCACCTCATCCCTTTAAACCCGAAAACATATGAATCACACAGGTTCTGAGGCTAATTTAATGCAGAAAAGGAACTAAGTGAGTTTAATTACCACCTTAATCATCCACAGAACCTGTTTAATTTATATGTGTTTGGGTTTAAAGAGATGAGGTAGCAACCCTATCCCCACCCCTCCCCAAAAGTGCCATTCTCGAAAGAGGATAAGGGGAGCAGGCCTTAAAGCAGAACTTCTGGTTGGTGGTGTTCTTTTGGGTGGTGTTCCGCTTTATGGACCAACTAAATAAAAAAAATTTAAAAAAAAACACAAATGAATGGTGTTCTTCATTCATCAATACATTTTGTGTATGTACCTGAATTTGTTTTGATATCAGCTTCTTGCAGATCCCGTACAGCAGAGTTTAGCTTGGGAGAGGGTTAAAAGTAGCAAATCAACTCTGCTGCAGCTCTTTTGTACTAGCAAGGAACATGCTGATAGGAGGAGAAAGCAAAGTTACAGTCTGCTACTTCTACTTTCACTGTCCAGTGACAGGCTTGGAAAGGAAGCGTGGGGAGTTGGGGTAGCGAAGAGCTGCAAGTGTTACTTAACACCTTCCCGCCTGGCCTATAGCACAATGACAACTGGGCGGTGAGTCTCCCGTTCTGACTCAACATTATATGACCTCCAGCAGAACAAGCTGTTCGTGTGCGCCCCCGGGGGAACGCAGCCCGGTGTTCAGTAGTGTGGTACGTCGCTCCGACACACCACATCTCTGATCGTGGTAAAGAGCCTATGACATAGGCTCTTTACCATGTGATCAGCTGTGTCCAATCACAGCTGATCACAACGTTACTAGGAAGTGGCAGTTATCATTCCTCTATTCACGCTGATAGGGCGTGAGAAGAGGAGAGCCAATAAGTGTCTCTCTTGACAGGGGGGGTTCAGCAGGGTATATCAGTGCAGCCCCATCAGTGATGCTCACCAGTGCCCACCGGTGATGCCCACCAGTGATGTCAATCAGTGCCCATTAGTAATGCCAATCAGTGCCCATCAGTAATGCTGTCAGTTCCAGCTCATCAGTGCTGCCTATCAGTGCCCATCAGTGCTGCCAATCAGTGCCCATAAAGGCTGCCCATTATTGTTGCCTATGAGTGGCACCTATCAGTGCCCATAAAGGCTGCCCATCAGTGCTACCTATCAGGTTCACGGCCTGAAGAAGGGGTGGAGCCCCGCAACGCGTCGCCGTTTCCAGCTGCCCATTGGACGAAGAGGACCACCTGCATCTGCCCTGCACGGACCGAACGGACGCCCGAACGGTCGTTCGCGCCAAAATCCACCGGAGCCAGAGGAGGAGACGCCGGAAACCACCGACGCCGCCCCCCCCAGCCCACCACCGCCAGGCAGACCAGGACCTCATCCCAGCAGCCATTCCAGACAGACCAAGGACAACCATAGCCAGCAGTGGCTGACACTGCAATGCGAACCTGTCTACTACCATTGTGAGTAGTTTTAATCTTGTTCAATAAATGTTAAGGCTGGCCGCAGGCCTGCCTGTATTTGTAGGAGGAGTCTGGGGCTCATATAACCCAGCCTCCTCCTTCCTAATCCACGGCTTCCGGGAGCGCTTCTTCTGCGTGACGTCATTTCCGGTCGCCGTCTGCCGGGTATCGCCGCGTGGTGTGTGTTTTCGGCATTGCGGCGTTTCGTTCGGGCGGTGGTAAGTGGGTGGCTAGGGACACTTCTTCCCTCTCATGATCCCTCGTCAGGGACTACTGTCTATGTTCCAGCTGGCTCAGCCCTGCTTCAGCTGGGACTTGTTGTTCCCCTGCAGCTGAAGTACCTCAGGCTGGCTCAATCCTGGATGAGTGCTAAGTGTGGGAGTCCCCCATGGTCTTTTGTATTGTATATGTTCCTAGATTCCGGGGTCCCAGCTGTACTGAGTCACAGCCGTCAGATGCTCTGTCCCGGGGACGCCAACCTTAACCCAATAGCTGCCGGGGAGTTTTCTTCCTTTGCATTATCAGCTAATGGAATCTCAGTTCGGGATCACTACTTGTTCATTGTTAGGATGTTCTAATGTCATGTAAGATCATTCCATTTCTTCAAATATTTCTCCTAAGCACTGTTTGTTACCGGCAGGTCTGTAAGCTTTGGGTTAGTCTGAGCTCTATCTATCACGTATCCCTTGCTGTCTAGGAAAGGGGTTGCCTTTCTCTCACTCCTCCTCATGGTTCGGTTACGCTCGCCTGCTGCTGGCTGGGCTGCGGGTCGCAGCAGGGTACAGGAATTGGGAAGCTGTGGCATCAGCAGGGGTTGGGTTCCCCGTGCCTCAGTCGCAGGGGTGGTTTTTCTTTTCAGGAGCAGGCTGGGGATAGGAAGTAGGCTGTCAGACATGGTTCATGTCCTGTGGGTATGTGCTTGTTAGTATGCAGATATTAAGTGGATATTCTTTGTAGGTAGTGTTCATGCCACTGTCTGATTTGAGCCTCTAGCCTGGTTGACGTCCTGTCAGAATACTTTGTTGGTCGCACGGTGGGGTCGGTCGACGTGTGAAGCCTGTTCAGCTCTAAGGTAAGATGCAAATTTAATTAAATGTGTTTTCCCACAGGGGGAGGTGCAGGAAAAAAAATTTTTATAATTATGGAGGGGGTTGGTTAGGAGGTTTTACTTTGGTGGCTTGCCCTTCCGCCCTCTCGGGGCCACGGAGGAAGGCATGCTTACAGCACTCTCTTTCTCATTTAACTCCTTCCGCCCTCACGGGGCCACGGAGGAAGGAGTAAATACGTCACTCTTTTCTCTTTTTTTTTTCTTCACTCCTTCCGCCCATACGGGGTCACGGAGGAAGGAGGTAATTATGTCTCATTTTCTCAGTTAACTCCTTCCGCCCACACGGGGCCTCGGAGGAAGGAGTTAATATGTCACTCATTTTTCTCGCTTAACTCCTTCCGCTCATACAGGGCCACGGAGGAAGGAGAAACATTTCTTACATTTCTAGGTACGCAGTTTTCTCAACCTTTCCGGGTTGATGTTACAGAAGGAGCTCCTTCCGCCCTCTCGGGCCACGGAGGAAGGAGCTGCATGTCATTCTTCTTAATGTCCACATTTCTTTTCAGTCGTTCTGATATTTCACTCTGTGCTCCTTCCGCCCACATGGGCCACGGAGGAAGGAGCGGCAGGTCATATGCCTAAGTTTTCATATGCTATGTCCTGTTGTTCCGGTAAAATTTATTGCATTTTTTGTGCTCCTTCCGCCCATACGGGCCACGGAGGAAGGAGCTGCATGTCATTCTTCCAAGTGTTCTTGCTTCGTTTCAGTCATTCTGGGAAAAAAAAAAAAAATTTTTTACGTCATGCTCCTTCCGCCCACACGGGGACACGGAGGAAGGAGCAGCATGCCATACGTCAAGTCGCATGTTTCTCGTCATTTAATCTGTTCTGTTAGCATACCAGATGGTGCTCCTTCCGCCCTCACGGGGCCACGGAGGTTGGAGCAGCATCTCTTACGTAATTTCTATTTCCTCGTACTGCATTTTTTAAAAAAAAAAAAAAGGGTCTTACTGACTTTGCTTCGTTCTTGTGAACCTTCTTACTGTACGTCGAGGAAGGAGGCACCGGGCATACCCGCCTTCCTCGTGTTTTTTACGTTATTTAAAATGGCCTTGTTGTCCTGTATCGTATACTTTTGAATCCGTATACTGGACGGCGAGGAAGGAGGCACCGGGTACACCCGCCTTCCTCGTGTCTCACTTTATAGTCTTGCTGACTTTTCTTTACACCTGTAATTCTTCTTACTGTACGTCGAGGAAG
>BLSH010354143.1:215690-228959 GCA_018402905.1 Glandirana rugosa | reverse complement strand
ATTTACAGGTGCTAAAGCACATGAAAAACGTCCCAGTGTGAAAGGGGTCTAACGCATGTGCATTAGGAAACAAGTTGTGAAGCTGCAAGGCTTCACTTCCTGTTTCCCTTACTAGAGATGCCGGCGCCTGCACCCGAAGCCGAATGAAGAATTGGCTCGGGTGAGGACATTGTGTGATCACTGAACAGGTAAGTGACCTTATATTAAAGCGGTAGTAAACCCTAAAAGCTATTTTTACCTACAGGTAAGCCTATAATAAGGCTTACCTGTAGGTAAAAAGAATATCTCCTAAACCTGCATGGTTCAGGAGATATTCGCCCTGCATGCAGCCGCTGACATTAGCGGCGCATGCGCTCTGACGATCCGGCCGAGGCGGCCGGCAACTCAGAGCTGGCTGCCGGAGCGAAGTGACGTCACGCGGCTCCGGCCACTGACAGCGCTGGAGCTGCGTACCCGGAAGACAGAAGAGGACAAACATGTCAGCGTCCTTAGCGCTGACCGACTCGGGCATCGGGGACCTCGTTCTAAGGTAAGTATTTCATAATATGTTAGTATGCGATGCATACTAACATATTATGCGATTGTCTTGCAGGATTTTTTTAAATTTTTTTTTTTGTCAGCGGTTTTACTACCGCTTTAAGATTCAGCAGCTACAGTATTTGTAGCTGTTGACTTTTAATATGCTCTGAAGGAGCCTGGAGCTCCTCTTTAACTGCAGCTGGAAAAAAATCAGGTCTCCTTTGTAGAGCTGAAACAACTAACCGATTAATCGACAACCAATTGATTAATCGACTAATCGATTACTATTTTCGTAATCGATTAATCGGCCAGCCGATTGGTTGGCATGCATACAGAATGCATTATTTGCTTACATATCAGGAAATACAGTGCAGCAGACATACAGCTCAGTACACCGTTCGTACATATCAGAAGACACAGTGCAGCACAAATACAGCTCAGTACACTGTCCATAAATGTCAGTAAGTGCCTGAGAACTTGTGAATATGTGAGGAGCAATGCCTCATGGGACATGTAGTCCTGGGCAGGAAGTAAGTGGTTCTAAAGGCAGAAGGTTTTTTACCTTGCTATAGAATGGAGGTGATATAAGGGATTACAATTACATTTAAAGTCAACTTTTACCAGTATTGTGCATTATATATAAAATGATCATATCCATGAATAAAAATTTTTTTTTTTTTTTTTTTTGAAAGAAGACCTTGTTTTTGTATGGCCAGCATAATACATTACAGTTCTGTCTGAAATACTGCAAAACAGTCTTTCATTTTTTTTTTTAATAAAAAATGTGATCTCTGAGTCTGATTATATTTACCAGATTCAACCTCTAATAGTATATACAGTATATCTCTTCTGTCTGATATTAGTGGATTAGATATTTTGCTCCCTAACCATATAGTTGGTTATTTATATTTACCACTGTATATAGATATTTAAGAATAAATTGCCTTTTTTTTTTAAACTTTACATACTAACTAAATTATACACCAATGTTTATTATCCGATTAATCGAAACAATAATCGGCCAACTAATCGATTATTACTACTCCTTTGTCCTTTGTGACAGAGCTATGTAAACTGGGACTGGATGGACAGAAATACAAACCCTTTATTAGATAACACAGCTCCCATATATGTATTTAATCTGTGTATTTAGCTATTTGCTGGAATCCAGCTTTATAACTACTATTCTCGTTATCTGCATAGAAGCATAAGATGTTATCTCATGAGCATGAAAGTGGTGACTAGGAATAGGCGATCTGCCCGGGTTCGATGGAAATCAACTTGAAATCCACAAAACCCTAATATGGCGGTAAATCTCATTGAAGTCTCATTAATATGTTCATCCGATTCACGGAATGAGATGGAATGCATTAAGATAAAAACCTTCTGACTTTACAACCACTTAAACTTCAAGTCATTTTTAAGGCTAAGGCAAGTTATTATGAAAAAAGTGGGGAAAAAAATTGAAAACAGTAGCACTGCCACAAGGGTCATTTAACAAAGCAAAAGCACATTTATGAAAATACCAGGCAGAAGGTCCTTTAATGTGGCTTCAAGGGTGACATTGAAAAAATATCAATCTCTTAAATGAAATGCTTTGAAGATGCTGCAGCGTCTGTAACACTGCATTCTGGAATCACATATTTTGGATGTATAATTGATTTTTTTTAACTTTTACATTTAGCTTAGCTTAAAGTGATTGTAAAGTCAATTTTTTTTTCTATAAAAATAATAATCATGTTATACTTACCTGCTCTCTTGCAGTGGTGTTGCACAGAGCAGCCTGGATCCTCCTCTTCTCGGGTCCCTCTTCTGTGCTCCTGGCCCCTCCCTCCTGTTGGGTTTCCCCACAGCAAGCAGCTTGATATGGGGGCACCTGAGCCGAGTCACAGCTCCCTGTGTCCATTCAGACACAGAGCCGCGACCCGGCCCCTCTCCTCTCTCCCCTGATTGGCTAGCTGACTTTGATTGACAGCAGCAGCAGCCAATGGCGCCACTGCTGTATCTCAGCCAATCAGGAGGAGAGTCCCGAATGGCTAAGACGCTCGTGGACATCGCTGGACAGAGGGACCTCAGGTAAGTTTAGGGGGGCTGAAGGGGGTTGCATTACACAGAAGGCTTTTCATCTTAATGCATAGAATGCAATAATATAAAAAACGTCTGCCTTTACAACTCCTTTAAAGCAGAGTTCCACCCAAAAGTGGAACCTCCACTTATCTGCTCCCCCCCCCCCCTCCGGTGCCACATTTCGCACGTTTCACCGGAGACAGCACCGTGGCACTGTCCCATGGAAAGTCGCCCCCCTCCTCCTTCCTCCGCCGCTGGGCAAGTCAGAAAGTGCAGCGTGCTTTGCGCAGTAGGGAATTAGCGAAGCAGAAAGGCTTCACTGCCGGTTTCCCTTATGATGAATGGTGGCGGCAGCACCCAACAGCTGATCCGAAAATCGGCTCCGGTGCCCACATTGAGGGCTCCCTGGACAGGTGTCCATATAATTAAAGTCAGCAGCTACAGGTACTTGTGGCTGCTGACTTTTATTATTTTTTCCCCCAGGCAATACACCGCTTTAAATATACAGCTACAACCCCAATTTGATTCATGTCAACTTAAAACGCCTGAAAATCATTTTAGGTAGTTTTGTCTGCCACGCCCATGTTTTTAGACCTGAATTGACCAGTGAAAGGAGCAGCCACACCAAAACAGATCTGAAAGCTAAAATAAAGTGTACAGTGGAACCTTGGATTACGAGCATATTCCGTTCCAGGAGAATGCTTGTAATCCAAATCACTCATATATCAAAGCATGTTGCTTGTCAATGCAGTACTGTATGTGGCCAGAGGTGTGGTGGCGCTGGTGAGCCTCGGATATTACCGCAAACATTCCGAATTGCTCGGGAACTGTTGATACTTTCCGTATTTCCGAATGCTTCCGGTGGCTTCCAAAGCTCACCAGCGCCACCGCACCTCTGGCGGCCACATGCGGTATTGCATACACAGAGGCTAAATTCTGCTCGTTTTGCAAGACAGCACTCGCAAACGGAGTCAGAATTAAAAAAAAAAAAATGCTTGTCTTTGAAAATACTCGTTAACCGCGTTACTTGTGAACCAAGGTTCCACTGTACTCTTAAAAAAATAATAGCTTCCTATGCCTCAAAAGCTCTCAACTTTGTGCAGTTTGACCAGTTGCAAAAGAGTTTAATAGTAGAGTTTATAAGCACTGACGTTTTTTTTTTTTACTGCCTCTAAATGTTATGTGTCCAGGCATTTGGAGGCATACAAGTTTATTTATTTATTTTATTTCAGGGACTTCTATAGCGCCGCCAATTTACATATACTTTGTACATTCACATCAGTCCCTACCCTCAAGGAGCTTACAATCTAAGGTCCCTAACTTACATTCATACATACACGAACTAGGGCCAATTTAGACAAGAGCCAATTAACCTACCAGCAGGTCTTTGGGAGGAAACCGGAGTACCCGGAAGAATCCCACTCAGGCACAAGGAGAACATGCAAACTCCAGGCAGGTAGTGTCGTGGTTGGGATTCGAACCAGCGACCCTTTTGCTGCTGCTAGGTGAAAGTGCTAACCACTACACCGCTGTGTTAAGACCCCTTTCACACGGAGGCGCTTTTAAGGCACTTTCACGCTAAAAAGGCGCCTGAAAAGCTCACGAAAACATATTTCCATTAAAATCAATGAATGCTTTCACACTGGGGCAGTGCGCTGGCAGGGCGGTGAAAAAACACCCCTCTCCATTGAAATGAATGGAAAGCTTTTCAAAAGCGCGCAATGTTTTACTGGCAGTTTAGAAGCACCTCAGTCTGAAAGAGGCTTTAGGGGCAGTAGAAAAAAACGACAGCCTGTGCGTCCAGGAGCAGAGGCTGTTGAGCTGTAAAAACGCAAAATGCCAAAAAACTCTGCTAAACGCTATAACAAGCTTTAAGCCACTTTTGGCATTTTTACTGTAAAGACGTCCAACAACACTAACACCAAAAAACGTGCATAAACGCTAGTCAAAAACGCGGCTAATAGTGCGTTTTTACAGCCCTAAAATTTCAATAAAAAGTCAGAACAGAGTTCACAAAAACACTTCAATTATTCCCAAAATCCTCATATAAAAAATGTAGAGTGCAGGTCTTTTATTGATAGAAATTTGCTAGTACCAGGACAGCATATGAACACTTAAATAGGCAGCTTAGTTAAGCCTCGTACATTTGCTGTGATTGACGTACGACCGCATGTCCAACTTTTCCCAAAATTAGCTGTCCGTGATTTTGTCTAGCGTATTGAAGAGAGTAAAGTTATCGTTCAACAAATTAGAATGTAGTGGCGTGCTATGAGCGTATAAAGAGGAAGTTCAGTTTTCGTGCGTCACCGTTTGGGCCCCTTCTGTCAATTTTGTGTTTACACGGCCGAACACTTCCGGCTTGTTCCTAGGTTTGGAACATGCGTGTTTGTACTTACAACTTTTGCTTGTCCAACTTCTGTACTAGACTTGTGCACAGCGGAAAAATTTGTTATGTTTCGTTTCGTTTCTATTCGGTGCCGTTGATTTGTAACAATTCGTCATTTCGTGATACAGCATTTTTCGTGATCGGACTAATTCATAATTTTGTGAGTGACATTTTTCGTTGAATTGGAATTATTCGTATTTCTGAAAGCCTTATTTTTCGTTGATTTCAAATTCGTACTTTCGTTGATTCTGGTGGACACAACTCGTAATTTTGTAATTCGTTCTTTTGTAAGATTACCTTTTTCGTGTTGCTAACGTGATTCGAATGTATTCGTACTTTCGTAAATACATAGTGGTTGCTTGTTATTTGTAACTGTTATAAAGCTTTAGTTGTGTTTTCGACACGCTCTCAAACCGGCGCTGCCTAACGTGCTTTGAATGGATTAATTTGGAAATGCATACGGCTGTTTGTAATGATTCAAAATATCGTATTTTACTTTTGTTTTCGACACTGGGGCCTGTAGCCTGATGAATGGTTTCGGCATAATTCGTTGATGCGTTAACGCTAGACAAATTCGTTGATCCGTTAACGCATTGACAAATTCGTTAATGTGTTAACGCAACAACGAATTATGCCGAAACCATTCGCTATTTACGATATAATTTAGTTCGGATTCGGTTGTATTCGTATTTTTTTTTCAGATACTCGGATGCATCCGAATGTCCGAAAGTCACAAAATTCAGACGAATTTCGATTCGTTACGAAACGAATCGCACAAGCCTATTCTGTACAGACGAGCCGAAAATCGGACGACGCCTTTTCGGCAGACAAACGTTTTCTAGTCTGCTTTACAACTTTTGTTGGACGATAAATGAAAATTGGCTGTTGAATGGAGCGTACTAACGGTCAGATTATCAGACGAGAGGCTGTCGTACGATAATTTTCAGCCAATAATTGTACCGTGTGCATGGGCCTTTAGGCTGCAATATTAGGCCCCTGTCACACAGGCCAGATGTGGTTTTGCTCAGCAGGGGATTTGTGGATAAGGGGAAGAGCTGCCAGACAACATAGATGGGAAAAATTTGTCAGGATACATAATGCATGGCAGAATTACAAGTGCACCAATCCTGCAATGTATTTTGTGTACCCATTGTGATACTGGGGTGATTCAGCTCAATAATAGATGTATTTTAATGAGTTAGTGCACACCAGTCCGAACTGTGGTTTATAGGGCTCGCCAGTCGCCAGCCCACTTTTATTTACTCCACGCAGGAGCAGCTTGTTAATTTGAGTTCTCTGTTCTGCTCCTCGAATCTAAGAACACCCTCTGCCCCTCTGACACACTTGGTTGAATTAAAGTTACTGCAAGCACTTATAAGAACATGAGTACCTTTAACTCAGCTGTGAATTAGCACCTACGAAATAGACACAAGACCGTTTAACGGTAAATGAACTCAATGTATTGGTACAGGTTAGAATAAATGGTGGTTTGGGCATAGATGAACACACAGAAGGAAGGTTCAGGCACAGTCCATTAGGTTGGATTCACACCTATGCATTTTTAGGGCTTATTGCATTTCGCAGATTTGTACTACAGAACGTGTTCCATAGGAAACCATGTTAAATGGACTGTAGTGCAAATCTGCAAAATGCAAAAAGCACTAAAAATGCATAGGTGTGAATCCAGCCTTAAACAGTATAATCCCTATGCCAAGGTAACTTAGAATAGAGTTCTGTACCACTAGACTGGGATTAACTCATGAATCAGCAAAGTCAGTAATAAACAATACATATACGCTTTAAATGCCATGTGAATAATAATACTATAACTAGTGTAGAGTACACTCTAGAACACATGTGTCAAACACAAGGCCCGCAGGCCATACCCGGCCCTCTAGGCCATTTCATGTGGCCCTTGCACCTCTCCTAGAGCTGCAGTAGTGCTCCAGCCCTCCTTTGGGCCTCCTCCAGACCCTGCAATTTCTGCTTCCCAGCTCCACCCCCAGCTTCTTCCCAGCAGCAACAAAAGGTAAGGGGTGCACTTTAATGTAAGGGAGGGTGGGGGGGGGGGGTACTCTTGAAATCTGATATAAGGGAGGTGGGATACTCTGGACATCTAGTATTATAGTTACAACTGGCCCTTTGAGGGCAATCATAATGCTGATGCGGCCCTCAAGGAAGTTGAGTTTGACACCCCTGCTCTAGGAGAATGGCTAGAATATGGTACATTGTCCTCTGGGAGGTACCTCTTAACATAAGCAATGGGTGAAGGTCTCTGCATAGCAGCTGTAAAGGGACCTTCTTTAGTCCTAACTCTTCAGCAGGCTAGCGTTGGGGCCAGTTGTACTTTTGGTGCACATGAGAATAGTTCCAGTCAAGCCTGCAGACAGGAATAAAGCTATTGATTGGAAGTATGGTTAGTTCCTAAAGGATTTAGGGCTGGTTCGCACCATAAAAAGTACTCTAGATCCGTTCCGGATACGTTTCTGCATGCACGTTTTTAACGCGTTTTCGACACATTCCAGTGCATTTTTGGTGCATCTTTGATGCATTTCCGGTGCATTCCAGGTGCTTTTTTTTTCTTCTTTTTTCCTGTTTTTTTTTTTCACTACACTTTTTCAAGTGCAAGTAAAATGCAACATGTTATACTTTTTTTGGAACTGGAAAGCCCTGTAACTGACTGCACCGGTGTGAACTATGCCATTGGAAACCATATAACCTACTTTCCATGCATTTTTAATGCAGAAAAAACACACTGGACTGCATGGGGTGTGAACTGGCCCTGAGTCTCTCTAGCAGCAGATAAAATGTGGGGTGTGGGGAAGAAATGTGCAATTAAATCTACCCCTTGAAGGTACTGTCCCCCGATAAACATATGTACAGACCCCTGGAAATAAGTGGGACTATAGATGTACATTCTAGGGTGTATTAGACACCAACTCATAAGATGTATAAAAATTTACAATTTTATTCAATATCATAAGGGTTAAAAACATATATTAAAAACATATTCATATAAACAGTAGCCATATAGATCTCAGTCTTGGCCTTGGGATCCAGTATGTGGGCCAACGCGTTTCGCAGGCTGCCCGCTTCATCAGGGCCTTGGATCCCTAAATGGTACTGCAATTATATATAAACATGCATGAGGTACTTATTCAACATTAACATGTCCTAAAACATATCATTACGGTTATACAAGAAATTTAACCATTACTGGCCTAGTGTCATTCAGCGTTTTATATCCACTCTTTATAGAAAACATACACCAAAGCAGCAGATAGTAAATCCCCACAGCAGCAGCTCACCATCCGGGCACATACAATGTATAGTCCACTCCCTGCTCTGCACCCAGGTGACTCTGGTTGTCAGCGCACCTTGACTAAGCACTCCAGTCCTGCTGAGGCTGCCATTATGCAAGAGTGGTGCCGCACACTGGACAGTGATAGACACTCTCCAGGCTCCCTCAGGGCAGAGGAAGCAGTATCCTATACAGCCTGAGAAAGTGCAGCCCTTTCCCCTCCTCTTGCCAATTTCCCTCTGGGAAATGCAGTTCAAAAGCTCTTGATTACAGGACAGTCTCTCTCCTCTGGACTACAGTTCCCACAGTGCAATGCTGCCTGAATATATTGAAGTCTTCCTGCTCAGCAGCTCCCTTCCCTTGTTGATCTAGATGTTAACCAGTTGAGCACGGCAGGACAGCAGTTACAGGGAGCAACATCAGCCAGTGTTTCTCTCCCTCTCCTTTCTTAGCCAAGCACCTGGCTACAAAAATAAAAACTAAAAGTTCACAAAGCAGTTGCCCACGCAGGGGATTTTCATCAATACAACAGATACCAAAAATACTCTTCAGCACCTCCACTGCTCTTTTCTGGTACAATCGTTTTTATTGTTGTAAGCAAAAACAACATGACAACTGATCACCCACACAGGGGGTACACAACAAAGAACATGGCATAAAGATATGAGTAATATCTTGTGCAACTAAACATTTTAGAAATACAAAATGTCAACTGAACGGCCTTAAGGTATGAGCCGTAGGTCCGTGTAAGTTGCCTAAGCCTGAGGGCCTAGAGAGGTAGTCAATATTTTCAGGTACAATAATTTGTATTGAAGGATTCGCAAAAACAAATTAACTGGTCACTAATGCAGGGGGAGCATAATGAGAAGGGGAAAATTAGAAACATTAACCACTTGGTGCCCACGCTATAGCCGGAAGATGTCCTCCCATTCTTATGCTGATCCTTGGGACTCGGCTGATCACAGATTGAGTAAAGGGCCTTTACCACATGTTCAGCTGTCAGCCAATCACAGCTGATCATGGAAGTAAACAGAAGCCAGTTATGGGCTTTTTTTTCCCCTCACGCTGTCAGTGTGAGGAAAAGAAGAAACCGGCTTCCATTAGACGGACATCGGTCCCCTTAGTGCCCACCTGTGCTACTAATCAGTGCCCTCCAGTGCCGCTAATCAGTACCCTGCAGTGCTGCTAAACAGTGCCCACCAGTGCCATCTATGAGTGCCCTATAGGGGCTGCTGAGTGTTGTGGTCCATGAGTCACGCTGCCCAGCCAGGCACACAGTTCTCATTCACCCTCAGGCAGAAAACCAGTCCTTGAACTTTGTTTAGTAATTTTATTGAGAGAATTTAACTTGGATTGGAATAGGATACTCATGAGATGCCCAATTGATTGCAGAAAAATATATGGGACCAACTATATACACCTCCGGTATATACAACCCGTTTACTTCCAGCTCCAGCACAACTTTTGATCTCACTCTCCAGCTCTTTACTTTACTCTTGATTTCACTCTCCAGGACCAGCTAGCACTGACACTGACTCAGCCAGGCCTAAAGCAGATGTCCTTTACAGGCAGGTACCGCGGGCCTCTATGGTGCAGCAAAAAGTACGTAGTCCCAGTGCTAGCTGTCCACATGGCTACTGAGCCCAGTACCACAGCTTCAGGCCCTGCCAGCCCTTCTGGCTGCAGCTGCCTCTTTCCACTGCCCGTGCCACCACAGTCCACTCAACTGGCTTTGCACCCATCCCAGACTGCAATCTACTAGGCCTCTCAGGTGTGCCTCCCAGTCCTCCCGACTGTGTGTCACTCACCAGCCCTCTCAGCTGTGACCTGTTGTTCCCCCCTGTAGACTTGCCTGGCAGTGTTCTCTCCTGCTGTCCTCTCCTTGCTCTTGTGCCTCCTGTCCAGGATACCTCCACGTGTTCTCAGAGGGCCCCGTCTGCACCCGAGCCCAGGCCAAAGGTCACACACCCCCAGACTGGGGAGCTCCCTAAAATGCCCCGACAGCCTAGCACTCCATCTCCAGCTTCCACCCCGAAAAACTCCCCAGCTGAGCTGACCTTGGGTATTTAAGGAGGCCTACCCCCTGCTAATTCAAGTTGGGGAATTGTCAGGGCTCCTCAGAACACCCCAGGCAGCTCCACTTCTCCTCTCCTCCTTCCTTTCCCGAAGATTCTAGAATGGTCTGGAAAAAAGTGGGAGGTCTCAGTGATGCTGCCTGTGAGTCACCCAGCACTGCCTGAGTCACTCCCAACCCAGATCAAAACAAACAGGCCTGGCTGCCAACCAGGCCTGGAATTTACCTACACTAACAAAAAAAAACCTAACCACTACCACTTCTAGCACACTAGAGGGTGCTACACACCTATCAGTGCCCATTAGTGCTGCCAATCAGTGCCCATCAGTGCCTCATCATCAGTGTCACTTATCAGTGCTGCCCATCAGTGCCCAGCAGTGAAAAAATAAAAGACCCAGTGGTGATTACATACCACCAAAAGAAAGCGCTATTTGTGTGAAAAAAATTGATAAAAAATGTCATATTGGTACAGTGTTGCATGACCGTGCAATTGTCATTCAAATTGTGACAGCGCTGAAAGCTGAAAATTGGCCTGGGCAGGAAGGGGGAATAAGTGCCCAGTAAGCAAGTGGTTAATAAGTAAGTTAATAGGTAAAATTGCAACTTTGGGGCACAGGCCACATGTCTGCAGAGGTGACCTAAGTCACCTTAGGAGCATACCATGGGGAGATAAAGGAGAAGAGAGAGTGAGAGAAAAAAAAAGAGGGGGGTATGGTTAAAAAGGTGGGGGTGGAATGGAGAGGGGAAGGGGGCATCCCACAGGCTGTAAAATAAATAGGTAAGCCCAGGCTGATTGGATGCAGTGTGGGGAGAGCATAAGACCACCATGGTGACTACACTTTATGAAATTTGGTGTGGGAGTTGTGTAAAATATTAGACATTTTTTCATTGAACATGAGGTCGGTCAAGATGTTTTCACTGCAGCAAACATAACAGAGGGTTTCTTCCAGGCCCTAGCAATTTAGAAGCGATAAACTAATAGGTCACCAGCTTTTGCTGGTACGAAAACAGATCCTGGATCGGGCCCACTTCTCTTTTCAAGATCCTTCAAGATCCTTGTGACCCTCTTGGCTTTCCTAGCTCTCTCAGCCTTTCATTTGCAGCACCCAGCTACAGAGGCCCACTCCCTGGCCTCTCAATAGGGATTCTCCTGACACCCTGGGCTATATCGCTCCTCTGAGACCTCTAGATTCCCTCAGTCCCCTGCACTCACCTAATCGCCCTTACTCTCCCAGTCTCCCAGACTTGCTTAGCAGCCTCGTCTCTCTCTCAGCCCGATGGATATGGAATCTCTCCTTCAACCTGGAGTGCTGTCACTTGAGTATAGCACCTCTGTCTCCTAATGGGAGCACTGAGCTTTGGCCAGGCTTTTACTTATAATGAGTGTATACATCTGCCCTCCAGGGTTGCCAACCGTCAGTAAATTTACAGACAGTGTAAAAATCTGTGATTTTTACAACTGTCTGTATACATTAGGGGATGTGTTGACTTTTTAAGTGTAAACCAGACAAATCCCTTGTTATGGGTATTGTCAATGTTTCAATATTGTGTTTATACTGTTTAAATGTTGATTGTCTTTCTTTTTTTTAGGAGTTTTGTAATTTTTCAGGCTGTCAGTAAAAAAAAGTGCTCCATCAGTAAATGTTCCATGTTTTGGCAGTAAAAAATGCTGTGGGAGATTGGCAAGACTACTGCACACTCACGGGGCCTGCAGGTCTCCACTAAGACTTGGACACAGGATTGAAGGCTTCGTCCCACCCAAGACTCTGAAGCCTTTGGATTCTGGACCTTGATCTGGGATTACAAAACCAGGAGAAAAATGAAACCCCAGTCTTTACCACACAATACTCAGGAGCCTTGCACTCTGCATTAGTGCAAACACTATGATGCTTTTCTTACACGGTGGCAGGTCCAAGCGCTGTCACAACATATATGAAACACAAGAGACGTCATATCTCTACATCAGTGGTTCTTATACTCAGTCATCAAGTACCCCCAACAGGCTGTGTTTTGGGAATTTCCCCTATGTAAAATAGCTGTCATGAATAGAGTTGAGCGAACCCGAACTGTAAAGTTCAGGTCCGTACCGAACTTTCGGGTGTCCGTGTTTCGAACCCGAATGTTTGAGAAAAAATCCAGGTTCGGGTTCTGGGTTCTGGTATTTTATCACGCATGTTGAATAGCTGCAGGGCAGCCAATCAACAAGCGTTTCACTGGTTTTCCCTAGAAGCCATCACAGCCATGCCTACTAATGGCATGGCTGTGATTGGCTAGTGCATCATGTGACCCAGCCTCTATATGAGGCTGACGTCACAGTGCTGCATGTCACATGCTCTCAGGTTAGTGTAGGGAGAGGATGCTGCCGGCTCTGTGAGGGACAGATTGCAGATCTATTAACTAGGTAGAGATTACTACTGTGAGGGACAGATTGCAGTGATAATAACTAGGTAGAGATTACTACTGTGAGGGACAGATTGCAGTGATAATAACTAGGTAGAGATTACTACTACTGCTTTGAGGGACAGATTGCAGATCTAATAACATCTCATCCTGCATTACAGAATGATCTGATAGAGATGGATCAATAATAGTGACGTTAGACAGGGAGTGTCATCATTAGAGATGGATCAATAATAGTGACGTTAGACAGGGAGTGTCATCATTAGAGATGGATCAATTATCTAGACGTTAGACAGGGAGTGTCTCGGCCGTCGTAGGAGAGGGATGTGATTGGACTCTCGTACACTGTACGTCGTGACACTGCAGTCGGAGTATATCTCCGACCCAGTGTACTACGTGATCGGTTAGTGTCGGTACGGTAATCATCCGTACCGACACTACCGAAGATCCCTTTTGGTCACTTTGCGAACAACTAACCGACGGGACGTCGATAAGTTGTACGCACTATTTTATGGTCTTGGG
>BLSH010354143.1:200366-215664 GCA_018402905.1 Glandirana rugosa | reverse complement strand
GCAGGGCTGGTGCAAGGATTTTTGACACCCTAGTCGGAACCTCATTTTGCCACCCCCCCTTGGCTCCACCCCCTTTTCCCTGCCCAGCCTGATCAGCACCAATGAACTGCAGCCTGATCAGCGCCTATCAAATGCAGCCTCACCTGTGCCCATCATATACAGCTTCACCAGCATCAATCAATACAGCTTCACCTGTACCCACCAAATACAGCTTCACCTGTGCCCATCAAATATAGCTTCACCTGTGCCCATCAAATACAGCTTCATCTGTGCCCATCAAATACAGCCTCACTGGGGGTGGGGTCGGAGGGGGGTATTTGGCAGATCAGTCACTATTTCTACATACATTTGCAAATGGCATGTGATAATACAATCTCATTATCTCAGTCAGACAGTGTCAGTTTTTACATGAATCAATGCAGAGCAGCCAGTGATAGATCAACAGTGGCCAGGCGCCCTAGGCGGCCGCCTACTTCGCCTAGTGGTAGAGCCGGGCCTGACTGTATGTGTACTGTGTGTTTCACTATTTGAATTTCCCGCCGGTCTCCGTCCCCATGCGACGCGACGCTCGCAGGGAATGGAGCCCGGCACACAGAGGCATCGGGCAGAGGAACAGACACGCTGACACCGCGGGAGGACATCGCTGGATCCAGGGGACAAGGTGAGTAACCCAGCCTGGATCCAGCAATGCAATCCCGAGTGTGGCTCGGGGTTACCGCTAATGGTACTGAAATTCCACCCCGAGCCACACTCGGGAATACCGCCAGGGAGGTTAAGGAAGCAGCAGCCTATGACCCATACTTTAACTTCATTATACATCAGCCTGCACATTCAAGTTCCTCATCTCTCTGAGAATGTATAGCAGACAATGTGAAGAGAATGTGAAGACCTACAATAGAAAATCTGGCAACCTGTCACAAAAGCCAGAGCAGACATTTGGGGAAGAGCATACCTGTCAGGTGCAGTTTACAACTTCACAAAAGCATACCTCACAACTTTATGAGATGGAAATGAGGGACACCTATTAGAAAAAGTATGTAAGACACACCTCCTGCCACGCCCCTTAACCACTTCAATACTGGGCATTTTTACCCCCTTCCTGCCCAGACCAATTTTCAGCTTTCAGTGCTGCCACACTTTGAATGACAATTGTGCGGTCATACAAAGCTGTACCCAAATTACATTTTTATAATTTTTTTTCACACAACTAGAGCTTTCCTTTGGTGGTATTTAACCACCACTGGTTATTTTATTTTTTGCTTTTTGGTTATTTTTTTAAAAGTCTTTCTTAGCTTCTGTCAGTAAATTTTGTAAAGTAATTTATTTCTTTCACTGATGTGCGCTGATGAGGCAGCACTGATGGACACTGATAGGCTACACTGATGGGCACTGATGAGGCGGCACTTATGGGCACTGATAGGTGGCACGGATAGGCAGCACTGATGGGCGGCATTGATGAGCAGGCACTGATGGGCACTGAAAGGCAGCACTGATTGGTGTCATTGATGGGCACTGATTGGTGTTACTGATGGGCGCTGATTGGTGTCACTGATAGGTACTACTGTGGCTGGACTGTTAATCAGGGCACTGATGATCAGTGCACTGAATATCTGTACAGTCTCCCCTGTGGGGAGATGCAGCTGATAGGCCCTCCTCACCTTACACTCTGTCAGTATGAGGCGAGGAGAGCCAATAAACGGCACTTCCATATTTACATGTGATCAGCTGTGATTGGACACAGCCAATCACATGGGTAAAGAGCCGCGTCACTGGCTCTTTACTGAGATCGGGGTCACGCCGTGTCCTAGCTACACAGCACAACTGCGATCTCTGCGCTGCACACCCCTGCAGGCGCACAAGAGCGCTCACACTGGGGCAACATCATATGACGGCACCCCAGAACAAGAGGGGATTCCGCCCGCCGTATAGATCCCGAGGTAGTTAAAGGAGAATTATAAAAAAAAAAAAAATTAAGTGTTTTTGTTCACCACTACTATTCCTTTATACTGGCTTCTGAAATCTACAAATGCAGTTGTAGCACCCTCCTAGGTAGGTGCTAGAAGAGAGTATAGTTTTTGGGTCTTTCTGCCAACCAGCAAGTATACCAGGTAAATTTAGAATGCTTTCTGCCTACCAGGGAGCAGGATCCATTGATAGGGTCTGGTCATGGTGCTCAGGTGCTGCTCATGTTGTCTGAATGTTTCACACTGGTCCAATAAGGGGGCATATTGGACAGTGGGAGGAAACCTGACAAATGAGAGTACAGGCATTGTTACAGCCCTGGCTATTGGTAGAGGGGAGTGCCTCAATGCATAATGAGTGACTGTATAAATGCCAAGGGCATATGTGCTCGGGGTCTTCGGCTGGAAAGCAGGGTCCCAAAGGGAGGGGACGACTGCCCCTCCTCTGTAGAAGCTGCCATGCTGCCTTGGGTGTCTGACCTGAGGGCATGAATCTGAGAATTGCTGCCAACCAGATGTCCTGCAGAGCTGACTGGAAGGGAGACACACCAGGAAGGATCTGCTTCGGCCTACAGTGAGTACAGATCTGTGTCTTGGGGCTTGTCCTGTGAACAATACCTTCAGCTATTATAGTCAAAGGATGGGTGTCAGTGAAGGGGATGCTAGTGAGTGTCCTGAAGAGAAACAGTTTAATCAAGTCTGCTACCAGAGCAAGCAAAGGAATTATTCTTCCCATACAAGTGTTGTATGGTATAACAGCAAGTTTGTTACCACATTTAATCTGTGAGGCCGTGTAAGAGTTGTCCTCCATTGTAACTAGTTCCAGTTGGAGTATCCCACTATTCCCTTCTCCTATCCAAGTTCCACCAACAAATTCCAAAAAAACCCCAAACCCTTGGATTGATTATTGCAAACAAGCGGATGAGAGTACAGGCGATTATGTGAAAACCATAAGCCACTGGTGGCAAGATAAAAAGTGCAAAAGCCCAGGGTAGCCTACACACAGCAATCCTTACGGGGGCAGTGCTACACAGTGATTTAGAAATTGGATGAAAGGTTTAGCACTGGGGAAAACTTTTTAAAAGATAAAAAGTGCATTTTATATACAACTATATATATCAGACCAAAATGAGGGACAAATGAGGGTGAAAGAGGGGCATTGTTTCAAATGAGGGACCGTCCCTCGAAATCAGGGACAATTGGGAGCTATGCAAAAGGTCACATGTGCTTTACTGCTAAATGTACCCCTGTTGGCAGAATCTTCCAGTACTGAAACCAGAGGTTACTTTTCTATTTATGTTGCAGAGATCAAGAGAAGTTTGAGACTCATCTTGAGCATGAGAAGATATTCTGCTGAGCATTCAAAAGAAACAAGATGTTGTGTCATTTAGAGACAGAATCCTTTTCATATTCATATTCTATCATAAGCTTAGTTGTAACTAGCTCTCTTTAATAAAGCACAAGATTCTACTCTATATAAAATTGAAAGACATATAATAATTGAAGCAGCACCTTGAAATGAAAAAATAAAGTAAGAGAACACGGGTTACATACCGGTCCGCCGGTCGTGTATATACAGCGGTCCTTTGAGGTGGAATACCGTTGTTATGGTAGCAGACAGCTACCATAACCCCATATTGTTTTTTTTTCAGTGGCCATTTCTGCATCTGATAAAAGTGGTCTCTGGGCGAATTCTCAGCGAGATCACTTTTATCGGTAGCGGGAGAGGTGTCCTCTCCCCCCCCCGCTACTTTTACATCATCTCTGCCGCTTACCGGACCCCCCCCCCGTGCCTGGATGCCGAGTAAGCGGAAGATGCCACCCACTCATTTTTTCTTTCTTTTTTTTTTGACACCAGATCTCATATTTAAGAGGTCCTGGCATGCTTTTTTCTTTTACAAGGAATGTTTACATTTCTTGAAATAGGAATAAAAGTGATCAAATTTTTTTTTTTTTAAAAAAGATGGTTTAAAAATAATAAATAAATAATAAAATAAAAAATTTAAAGCGCCCCATCCCACTGAGCTCGCATGTAGAAGCGAACGCATACGTAAGTCCCGTGTGAGGTATCAACGCGATTGTTAGAGCGAGAGCAATAATTCTAGCACTAGACCTACTCTGCAACTCAAAACTGGTAGCCTGTACGAATTTTTAAACGTCGCCAATTGAGATTTTTAAGTGCCAAAGTTTGTCGCCATTCCACGAGCCGGCGCAATTTTGAAGCATGACATGTTGGGTATCAATTTAATCCTTACCAACCACTCACATCACCAGACCAGTTCACCTTTTAATTTTTTTCAAAAAGATGAACTATCCCTTTAAACACTTTTTTCCTTTGCAAAATGTCAGTGCTGCTGCAGTGCTTTCTGTAGACATCTTCTTACCACCCTCAATCCAATGGACAGACTGAGAGAGTTAATCAGGAGTTAGAGGTCTTTCTCCGCACCTTACTCTCTGCTCATCACGATGACTGGTCCTCTCTACTCCCGTGGGCAGAATTCTCTCACAATAATCATGTTAACGTCAGTTCTCAGAAGACACCCTTTTTCACAGTTTATGGAAGACACCCTCAGCTTCCTCTTCCTATAACCTGTTCTCTGGACATTCCAGCTTTGGCTACAGTTCATCAATCATTAAATTCCATTTGGGGTGATGTTCATATTTCCCTCCGGGCAGGTACTGATAAATTAAAAATGTTGCCAACCATTGCAAGTGTAAGCCACCTTCTCTCCGGCCTGGAGACAAACTCTGGCTTTCCACCAGGAACATCAAGCTCTGGGTTTCTTCTCTGAAATTTGCCCCCTAGATTCATTGGCCCGTACACTATAACTTCTAAGCTAAATCCCATTTGTTTTAAACTTCAGATCCCTAAAAGCCTCAGGATCTCGAACTCCTTTCATGTTTCTTTTCTGAAGCCTCTGGTCCTCAATAAATTCTCTCGTCCTCTCCCTACCTTGGTTCCTGTCTCTGAGGATAATCAGGAGTACGAGGTTAGTCACATTCTGGATTCCCTGCTATGTAAAGGCATTCTTCAGTACCTCATGCATTAGAAAGGGTTTGGTCCTGAGGAGAGGTCTTGGATCCCTGCAACTGATATCTCCGCACCTCGTCTTTTGAGGACGTTTCATGTAAAGTTCCCCTCCAAGCCTGGGCCCAAGCGAGGGAGGGGGAGGCTTCATAAGAGGGGGGGTGCTGTCATGGATCTGCACTAGCAATTCAGGTCCTGTCTGTTTGCTTACCTCTCTGCTCTGTGTTTCAGCTTAGGGACCGAGCCCTCACACCTGAATGATTAAGTAATCTCCTATCAGCATGGCTCCGCCCACAAGAAAGAGTACTTAACTCCATGTAGTGCAAGTCAAGCCTTGCCAGAGCAATACTGTGTCTAGGCTACCTGTGTGTGTGTTCCTGCCGTGTGCTTCAGTTTGATTCTGTGTACCAATCCTTGGCCTGTTCTCTTGACTATTCCTACCTGCCTGATACCCTGACCTTTGGCGTGCCTTCCTGTCTTACCCCTGCCTGCTGCTTCCTATCCACCAGAAGCCAGCTGTGAGCGTGAGCTGTGAGACCCTGGGGGCCCCCACCTGGAGTCAGCTGCAGCGAAGCCCATCCTTACTATCAAAGGCTCTGGTGAATACCTGCTGGCTCTTAGACTCCACGCCCTGGGGAATCTTATTCTCTAGCTCTCAGTGCAATCCGTGCCAGTGCTCCAGTGGCCACCCGAAGCGGTCAGTCGATGGGTTCACTACCTTCGCGGTGCTCTCCTAACTTCAACAGAGTGCATCTGTCACCTGGCCACAGGTGACCTGACATTATAACATTTCTCTAAAAATATGAAGGTTTTCATTGTTCCCTTACAGCTTTCAGAGTTTGTTAAAGACCCCCCAAGCCATATATTTTCTGAAAGCATAGGACCAGTAGAATAAAAAGAAGGTGCTACTGATTTTTACAGCCCCACAATATTTGCGCAAATGTTTATCAAACAGTATATTCGCAAAATTTTTTCTAAAATCATTTTTAGCAGATATACACACAGCAAATTTTACAACATTTCTGCTAAATTCCAACTAAATATTAAAGCTTAACCTATACTGAGTTAATAAATATCAAATATTTGTAATTTTTAAATTACGCCCTTTTGCAAAATGGTGAAAACTGAAAGTACGCAAAAATGTAGATAACCACATTTCTCTAAAAATCTGAAGGTTTTCATTGTTCCCTTACAGCTTTCAGAGTTAGTTAAAGACCCCCCAAATCATACATTTTCTGACAGCATAGGACTGGTAGATTTTTTTTGAGAAATAGGGAAAATCGGACGTACGCAAAAATTTATTTTGAAAATCTTCAGGTTTTCCTTTTTCACTTACAACTTTCAGAGTTTGTTAAAGACACCCCAAACCATATATTTTCTGAAAGCACGTGACCAGTAAAATAAAAAGAAGGTGCTACTGATTTTTAAGACAGCGCAATATATGCGCAAATGTTTATCAAAACAATATTTTCACTAAAAATACACTAAAATCATTAAATTGTGGATTCATACATGGCAAAATGTATATAATTCTCACTAAATTCCTAGTAAATATAATAAATAACAAATATTTTAAATTGCACCTTTTTGTGAAATGGTGAAAAATGAAGGTAGGTAAAACAATTTACTCTAAAAATCGGGATGTTACCATCTTTCACTTACAGCTTTCAGAATTTAAAAAGACCCCTCAAACTAGACATTTTCTGAAAGCACATGACCTGTAGAATAAACTACTACTACTGATTTTTTGGCCCTGCAATAATTAATTGTGCAAATTCCGCTGTTTTCACTAAAAATACACTAAAATCATTAGTAGTGCACATAAACACAACATAAAATTCCTGCTAAATTACTACTAAAGCATCATTTACATGTGGCATACCAAAGTGTAAGCCCATGGAGGGCCATGTTTACCCACACAGGGATGCACAGGTCATGGGCGTCCGCAGGTAGGGGCAAGGGGGGGCGGGTGCCCCCCCCTGGAATCTTATCTTATGTTTTTAATTGTGGGTGGCTCAGGCTGCCTCACAGTACAGAAACCTCCTCTTCACACTGCTCGGCCTGACGGCGCCATGATCCGGCCGTCCAGGGCCTCTTCATGGGAGGAGGGGGGCAGCGCTGGCCGCAGTGGTGTCCCCGGTGATCGGGGAAAGAGCAGTGCGCTGTGTTTGTGTCTGTACGCCCGGGACTCCGCCCCCCGCCCCGCCCATACACCAGGCTGCAGCAGGCAATGCAAACACAATGACACTATGACAGCTGCCTGGCTGGGCTTGTGGCTGGGCTGTCTGCTGCTGAGCAGCAAGCCCAGCCTCCTTCTCCTCCCTCCTGAGTCACATCAGTGTGACTCGGCCAGCCAGCGCGGCCCCGCATCAGCAAGCAGTGAGTGACGTCAGGACTCAGGAGGAGAAGAAGGAGAGAGAGAAGGAGCCCCAGGCTCCCAGCATTCAGAGCAGAGGAGGATTTTAACTTCCTCGTCCTCCTCTGCTAGCTCCACCCACTTCCTCCCTGTATGTTCTCCTCGGAGCCTGGCATGCATAGGGAGGGAGAGAGAGCTGCCTGCCTGGAGTGGAGCCAAACCTTTCAAGAGGTCAGTCTAATTAATCAAAGCACTTATACAGATGGGACTTGTAGTCCTTCAGTTTTGGGGGGGGGGGGGGTCACATCCTTAGATATCATCAGGGGCCCAAAAACGTTATCAAAAAGAGGCAGAGCATGGGTGACCTTAAAATGTTGCCCCCCCCTGGAAAAAATTCTGCGGACGCCCATGGCACAGGTGTTCCGTGCTTCCCCGTACAGGCAGTCCCATTTATGTGTCCCTTCTTTATTTTAAAGCTCTGCGCAAACTGTTGGCGCTATATAAATCCTGTATAATAATAAAAATGGCAATTGGGATGCAAAGGCTGCACAGGCATAGCTGCTGTTCTCGTGGGTGTAGGTACATGACCCTGAACTCAGACAGTGTGAGCTCAGGGGCATGCATGCAGACCTACATGGATGTAAAATTGGGAGCAACGACTCTGTTCGTGCAGTTGCTGCATCTCAAATGACATCAATGGGACTGCCTGCACTGAGATGCATTGAACACCTTTGTATCCCTGTAAAGGTACGGTATGTATTCCCTGTGTGAACAAGGCCTTAGGCCCCTTTCACACAAGCAGACCGATCGGGTCTGCCTGTCCGTTCTTCAGGCGACCCCAATCGGACCACCCATTGTTCTCTATGGAGAGGCTAATGTAAATGGACATGTACCGTTTACACCCGCATGCATCCGATCCAGTCCAGTTCGCTGAAAACAGATGGATTGGGATTCCATTCCCCATCCAACTAGCAGATCAGATTGGATGGTATCCGATGGAAATGGCCAGGTGGTCCATTTCCACCCGACTACCCCATACCCCATAATGAACAGCAGGCTGTGTCCGTGTCTGCTCTGCATCAGCGGAGAGGACGCTGACCTGTCATCTGCCTGCTCAACGGGGATCAGCAGACAGGTGGATCTGCTTGACAGAGTCCGCTCCATGTCAAAGGGGTCTTACCAGGAGCGGCCGGTCCATTAGGGGTGCCCCCCCCTGCAGGGCGCCAGACATACGTTTGTATGAGGGAGGTGGAGAGGCAGGGGACAGGGAAGCGGTGGTATGTGGGGGGGGGTCACATTTGGGGTTATTAACTCTGGTCAGCGGGTTGTAATCCGCTGATCAGGGTTATAGAATTATTCAGCAGAATCTGCTGAACAATTCTGCTATAAGTTTATGGTCATTGAAGTGACCTGAGCTTATAGCAGAGGGAGAAATGAGGTCTGTATGGCTTACGGACTTGGCCACCTGCAGGCACTTATGTAGTTCCTTACGGCATATGGACCTAGCAGTGAAAGGGTTAAAGCGTTTGTTACCCCAATGCATCATATTCCTAATATGTGCCTGCTGTACCATGTACTTGTATGAGAAAGTATCCTGTTCTCTTTGTATTGCTTCCTTTATGTGACATCCCTGGTGTTCCTCCAAGTCCCTCTGCTTTCTTATTAAAAACTGACCACACTAAGCAAGAGAGCACAGCATGGCCAGTTATCTAGCTGTGCTGGGAACTCAGTGTACTCTCTTATAATGATCTGACTTGTCCTGACATGCCCCCACTGCACAGCCATTCACTGGCAAGCACAATAACTAAGAACAAAAAACCTGATTTCGCTCAACCATCTCATATCAAGCAAAATTATTAATTCAACTCTCTGTATCCACTAGAAAAATATGTTTATTGATGTCAAGCAAGAAAGAAAAAAAACAACAATAAAACTGGTACCAATCACACAATATCACTCACACTGATTAAAAAGCCATGTCCACCTCACATAAGCATATATATCTATGACCACAAACAACTTGCAAATGTATTTGACCCTGCCCCCGGCTTGTGTTACCACTGTATGGGGTATATGTATGCAGGGTCCAGTATTGTTGTTTTTTTCCTTCTTGTTGAACATTAATAAACATATTTTTGTACTGGATACAGTGAGTTTAACTAGTAATTTTGCTTGATATGAGATTGTTGAGCAAAATCAGGTTTTTTTATTCTTAGTTGTTGTGCTTATGTTTCTTAGCCCCATCTAATCCACTACTTGCCTTGAGGATAGCTCATAAGGACATTTTTCAATTTTGTAAAAGGCAGTATCTTGACGGTCATCTAATCTTAGTGTATCATTCACTGGGAAGACCAGCGTGCTGCTGCTTCTTCTCCCCCCAGCTCTTATGCAGCTGAGAACAGAGGGAGCATGATCACTTATAATAAAGGGAAAAAGGTATTTAGAATGTTTTTTTATATCTATACAAAAATGTTTTGTATTTCATTTCTATTTTAAACTGAATGGGTTGTTTTACAAGGTGATTGCGTAAATCACTTTAAGTTTAAATGAGTTAGGCAAATTCTAGTTGTAATTGCAATTTCAGGTAATAATCTCATGGATAATGAATCTTCTGAATATAATGTAATAAGACAATAAATTGAATATTGGTATGATAGTCCATAGTGTCCATAACAGTCCATAATGATGCTCACTTGCCGACCGTCGATCTGCATCTGACGGCGGCAAAGTGGCTCTGTAAGGCAAAACGCCGTCATACGACGGCGGCCGCCAGATCGCGCACAGTGAGCGCGCGCGCGCCGCCGGAGGCGCGCCCGCGCGCTCACTGTGTCCGGGGAGGGCCAGGGAGCGGGTGCGGCAGCTTCGATTGCCGCCGGCCACCCGCGATGCCCCCCCGGAGTGAAGGAGCGGAGGTCCGTGTAAGTAAACACGGACCTCCGCTCTGTGTGAGGGGGAAGGGCTGTGATCACAGCCTTCCTGTACGTGAAGGCTGTGACCACTTCCCTTCCCCAGCTAGGCAAGCCCCCATACAGTTAGAACACGCCCAGGGAACATAGTTAACCCTTAGAGCGCCCCCTGCAGGTTAACCCCTTCACTGCCAATGGCATTTACACAGTAATCAGTGCATTTTTATAGCACTGATCGCTGTATAAATGCCAATGGTCCCAAAAAAGTGTAAAAATGGTCCGACATGTCCGCTGAAATATCGCAGTACCGCTAAAAATCGCAGATCGCCGCCATTACTAGTAAAAAAGAAAAAAAAATAACCCCAAAAATGAATTCTCATCATCCGTAAACGCGACCACTTTTGCGCAAACCAGTCAATAAACGCCGATTGCGATTTTTTTATCGCAAATATGAGGAAGAATATAAATCGGACAAAAACGGTGAAAAAAAAAGTTTTTTTATATTTTTTTTTTGGATTTGTATTTTAGCAAAAAGTAAGAAATTTTTTTTTTTTTTTGCAAAATTGTCGCTCTTCTTTTGTTTATAGCGGCGATCAGAAATGACGCAGAGGGGATCAAATACCACCAAAAGAAAGCTCTGTTTGTGGGAAAAAAAGGACGCAAATTTTGTTTGGGTACAACGTCGCACGACCGCGCAATTGTCAGTTAAAGCGACGCAGCGCCGAATCGCAAAAAGGGCTCCGGTCCTAAAGCTGGAAATCCTTCCGGTCCTTAAGTGGTTAAAGCAGAGTTCTGCCCACATAATTTTTTTTCTGGCATCCACCTAGTTAGTATTCATTACATAAATAAAGTAATTGATAGCTTTAAATCTGGGTAGTCTTCCTATTTATTTTGAACTTACATTGCTGATTTTTTCTTTACTGGGCGTTCCCATCTTAGCTGTGGGCATGTGAAGCCCACTCACACCCTCCTCGAGTCTTTCCCTGGATAAGGTGCATGCTGGGTAACCAGCATGCACCTCTCGATCTCGGGTGTATGTCTCGCTGCCATAACAATGGGCGGCTACAGAGAAAGGTCCCACCCTGTTGTTATGGCAACATAGATAACATGTCTCTCCCCCACAAAACCGCGTCATTTCCTGTCTGGAAATAACACAATTTTACAGCTCAGGGATGGCCAATGACTCGTGGGAAATGATGACTCACATTTCCCATGAGCCCAGGCAAGGCAGGAAGTGATGCGGGGTGCCGCAGATCAGGAAGTGTAAGATTACAGGGACCACATAGCAAAAGGGCACTTAGGGTAAGTATAAAATAGTTTTTTTTCCAAAGGTGATTCATCATGCATAGAGGATTTGAAATATGCAAAAGGATTGAAGGAGCAACTCCTTCAAAAAATAGACAGGACTTTGCAGGCACACCACAGACACTCTGTATAGTAAAAAAATATCTTTATTACAACAAATTGATCACATACATGACATATACTAACATATACATAAAATCACCCTAAACTGAGCAGAAAAGCACCACCCATATAACCAGCAATTAGGAGGCAGAGTTCTGTACATACAGTATGCAGAGTAGGCTAAAAGTATTGCCTTTGATTAGCAAATATTGGGAACTCTATGAATGTTCTCCACGCTGGTGTGTCGACGCGTTTCGCTTCCCAGAGCTTCCTCAGGACACATACGGGGGTGGGTGCTGTCTGGCTCTAACGTTAGGAAAGCACTAGACACACATCACTTAGACATCACACTACAGCCAGCACTTGCCAGGTTAAATTTCAAGTAGACAAAGATATAGTTGTATTATCAGAACAAATCAAAAAGGCAGGGTATGTCCCTGGTGAGATCCTGCAATAGAGTTCAAGCAAGACACAAATTGAAGCTCAGGGAATATAGAATCTCTGTATCCAAAGTATCACAGTGAACCAAGAGTGGGTGCACTGGCCAGGGCCGGTGGGGTTGGGGGTGTCTGTACGGTTTAGGAGATATTCCCCCTGCAAGCAGGCGTGGACCTTGCTGGAAAGTGTGCCGGAAAAAAAAGCTGACGTCTCGCAGCTCCAGCCACTCACAGCGCCGGAGCTGCGAACCTGGAAGGAAGCCCTGAGGGAAGATATCCACTCTCTCTATACAACCGCTTTAAGGGAAAATGGGAATATCAATGGATGCTGAACCTCAGCTTTTGCCAACAGCTGGTGTGTGGCTGAGACTGACAAGGAAAGGCCCTTGCTACATACTGGCGCCATCTTGGTGCAGTGTTACGGCTGTATTTAAGTGCTTGCTGGTTGCTTTTTACATTTTGGCATTTGGTGTGAGCTGCCTATGCCTCTGTAGCAGGGTCGCCTCAGCTAGTTGGTGCAGAGATCAGCCTCAGTATGTCTTGATGCTGTAATTGCCAGACCATGCCCCTTAATTCAATTGTAGAAATGCACAGTAAACTGTTGCTGGTAAACTTACCTGGTTGTAATTTGCATCAAACTGTGAAAATGTACAGAGTACCCTGTAGCTGTTGATCAAATGTACCTGCCGTTTAATGTCTACTAACAGTTTATTTTTCTTTGCACTACTATGTGTTATAAAAAGACTTTCATTGTCATCTTACAAGTGACTTATTTTATACACTATATATAGTACACTATATGTTAAATAATACTGTAAATTTGAAAGGTGGCTTCAGACATCATGTAATTGCACATGTTAACAAACGTCATTAAGGAAAGAACAGGTAACCACAACAAAATAATTACACAACCATATTTTTCCACCTAGCAATTTTCTTATTTACTTGTGGGTTGTTAGAGCTCAGAGGAACTGCAGTCTAATTCAAACAGTTTCTGAATATGTGAAGCACATTTTTTTCAGTCTAAATACACAAGTAGAGAACTGGAAATTCTCCTAGCAGGTTCAGGAGACAACATACTGCTCAAAGAAAGGTAACATTTCTTTATACAGAGAAGACAAGAAGATGAGAATTACAAAGACAATGCTAAGACACTAAAAAAACATTGTGGTTATAATTATGGCTTTTTGGAATGGATAATTAATAAATTCCCTGCTAGGGATCAGCTTTGGGTTTAAGTCCAATGTGAGTTTGACTCAAACCCAGCCTGTTCAAAACAAGTCCTGCCCAAATCCCTGTCTGCTAGAATGTAAACCATGGGTGCCCAACCTTTTGAAGAGCGAGGGCCACTTAAGCGACTTGGTAACTGGTCGCAGGCCACAACGAGTGGAGAGGGTGGATGACAGGTCCATATCCACTCTGCATATGCAGAGCGAACACCAACACAACCCGCTCTACTCTATGGGCCCTCTGATCCGATCTGCTCAGATAGAAGGGGACTGATCCCCCTTCTGTTTTTTAGCAGATCGGATTGGAGGTAGGTGGGTGTAAACGGCCACAAGACTATTTACATCAGCTGCTCCATAGAGTTGAACAGAGGGTCCGATTGCGTCGGACCGATCGTATCAAAAGGGCCTAAGGCTGCTTTCACACTGATGCACTGTGGTTTACCCATAGCGCAGTGCACCTGTGGCTTTCCTGGGTTAGCTGCACTTTGCCATAGACTTCTATTCCTGAAAGTGCACCAAACCCGCAGGTAATAACACAAGTCTATGGTTCAGTGCAGGTAACCCACAGGTGTTCTGTGCTGCACCTGCGGTTCAGTTTGAAAGCAGCCCAGTAATCACTGCAGAACAGATATGCCCATATATACACTGTGATTTTAGTAATAAACTTACCTGGCGCTATACATGAAGCATCGACTTATGCGGCTCTGCACCACAGCAACTTGCTTTCTCTACTGCCAGATTCATTCATAACACTGATGCTCTGGGATGGCAGGTCGGCAATCCACGATCTGGGCTTCCCAGCCCACCATCCCAGGGCAGGAGGTCACGGGCCACGTCAGAGGGCTCCGCGGGCCACATATGGCCCCCCGGGTCACTGGTTGGGCACCCCTGATGTAAATAAAGCAATTGGGGATCATGGGCAATGTCATGACCATTGTTAGACAATGAGGGGCTAAAGGGAAAGGGGTGTTACCACATTTTAACACTATAAATTCTAGATGGACCCTCTGCAAACTGCTATATATGTATAATTACCAGGTGTGGTGAGCAGCACTAATTAACAGTGGGGGTGCTAGCAATCTAGCCCTGTCCACAGGCTGTATATAGAAATAATCAATCCAGGATTGCTGCACCCGTAGGTTTATTCAAAAATATACAAAAAGTATACAAAAAATATATACAAACATTTGGAACTTTTTGTATATATATTTTGTATACTTTTTGTATATTTTTGAATAAACCTACGAGTGCAGCAATCCCGGATTGATTATATATATATATATATATATATATATATAGATATTTATTTATTGTGACAGCAGGCAGGTAAATTCACCTGGTTGCATCCAGGATGGCAGGCATAGTTGTCCCAGGTTTAGACTCTATGCTGATTTCTACCACTAAGGGGAAGTGCTGAGAGTCTTGCAGGGGTAGAGGTAATGAGCCCAGTTGAGTTGAGCTGGCTCATTAAAGCGGAGTTCCACCCATTTTTTTTACTTTGTCTGTGCTGCATGCTCAGAGGGTATACATTTCGCAATGGCACTTTTTTTTTTTTTTTTAAGCTTCTAAATGCCTTTATTTTTTATTTCTTTCTAACTTCCGCCCCTTCCTAGCCTAGGCGATTACGTCACTAGGCGATTCACAAGTGTTCCTGGGATATCAGCCTCATGTATCCCAGGAGTACTTGCGAATCGCCTACAGCTGAAATCGCGCGATCTTTCCAGGCAGGAAGTGACCGAAGAGGAGGAGTTAGGCACCATTTTCAAGGACCGGAGGAAGACGGAAGGTAAGTAATTCCATGCCTGATCGTATGGATGCCATCGAGCACAGAGCCAGCCAGCCACCACATCTTCACAGCGCGGTGGCGGGCCGCATGACAGCAGCACAAGAGAACCGGACAGCGGTATAGGAGGACTGGAGAGCGGGCGGGCGAGAGAGCAGAGAAATATCATCTCTCCCTGCCCGTCCTGGTTC
>BLSH010354143.1:166615-183132 GCA_018402905.1 Glandirana rugosa | reverse complement strand
GATTTGTATTCTTCCTCATTTTTGGTAAAAGAAAAATCGCAATCGGCGTTTATTGACCGGTTTGTGCAAAAGTTGCAATGTTTACGAATGATGGGAATTAATTTATGAGGTTTTTATTTATTTTTTTTTATATTTTAGTAGCAATGGTGGTGATCTGCGATTTTTAGCGGTACTGCGATATTGCGGCGGACATGTTGGACACTTTTGACACTTTTTTTGGGACCATTGGCATTTATACAGCGATCAGTGCTATAAAAATGCACTGATTACTGTGTAAATGCCATTGGCAGTGAAGGGGTTAACCTGGAGGGGGCACTCTAAGGGTTAACTGTGTTCCCTAGGTGTGTTCTAACTGTATGGGGGCTGGGCTGGCAGGGGGAGGGGAGTGATCACGGCTTCCATATACAGGAAACCTGTGATCACAGCCCTTCCCCCTCTATGAGAACAGAGATCAGTGTTTACTTACACGGACCTCCGTTCTTTCACTGCGGGGGGGGGGGGGGCGGGGCATCACGGGTAGCCGAGGAGATTAAGTCCGCCGCACCCACTCCCTGGCCCCCCCCCAGGAACACAGTGAAAACGTGATAATAACAATACCCAGGTCAGGTGACGGCGGTTTGCGATAACTAATCAATTTTGCCGCTGTCGAGCCACGACGGGAGGTCGGCAAGTGGTTAATAGGCACGCACCTGTATCTCCCTGCAAACTACATCTCTGCAACTACCCAAAAGCTGACCTCACAAGTATAGTGATGTAGTGAAGGAAAGCAATGTTATCCAAGCAGTGTTCCTAAGGTGTGAGTGCTCTGGTACTACATTGTGAGATCATTACCAGGCAGAACTTCATTTCTGTGTATACACAACCACACACCTACCCCTCTCCTCTGCCCTCCCCTTCCCCAAACTTCCACATGGTTAGCTGTGTAAAAGTACCTTTGTCTAGTTGGCTGTCACAGATTTGCTTTCTTTGTCAGTGCAGTCTCTTTTCTTTTCAGCTCCCAATCTCCCTTCCCGAGCAGGCAGGAGATAAGGATAACGGTGCAGCTGAGTTCACCCCTCCTCCTCCTCCCCTTGGTCATGCTGCACAGAGCAGCACTTCTCCCCACTCTCAGTGCAGAGCAGGGAGGCAGCTTTAGGATCCGTGGGGGGAGAGATTTCAGAAGCCGTGCAGGGCTCTATACAGCCGAAAAGCAGTCTGTATTAGCGCGGGCTGTTTCCCTATAGGCTGAGGGAATGACAAAGGGGAGGGTATGGGTAGCAGCCCCGCCCATCCCCGACATCACAGCTTGAATCTGACAGCTGCAGCTTCACAGAGCACACCCAGCAGGCTTGCTGGCCAATCCCTGGCTGTGCTTTGTATTCTCATTTGAGCTGGAAGTTACTGCAGTTTATGTTCTTTTACAGTGGGATGATAAGACAGAGGCATAAGGGCCCCCGTGCAGCTGGGGCCCCTGGGCTGTGCCCAGGGGTACCCGCTCATTAATACGGCCCTGAGTGTCAATGACTGTCTTCTGTACAACTATCAAGCCAGCAGTCTTCCCCATGCTTGTGTAACCTACTGAACCAAAATGAGAAACAATTTAAAGGCTCAGGAAATCTTTACAGGTGTTTTGAGTTAAGTGGCTGATTAGTGTGACACCATGGGGGTCATTTACTATAGCACCAATATGCGATCGAGCAGGACAAGATAATAGTGCCTAATTAAATGCAATTAGGACTTCAACTCTCAGAAACTGGGCGGACATGCAAATGGAACAGCACGTTATTGCCGGCGAACATGCCTGTCAGATCGCATATGGGGGAATCGTGGAAGTCAATGGGGCTCGGACCTGCAAAACCCAAAGTCCTCATTGAAGGCTTGTATGCAAACTATTGGTCATAAAAAGTGTATGGGGACCTGGGTACTGCCCTAGGAGACATGTGCATTTGTGCAATGGGTAGAACAGTGATGCAGCAATATTGACATTTCTAAAGGAAAAAATATCATTTAAACTTGCTTGTGGCTGTAATGTATTGCCGGCTCCTGGCACTACAGATTAACCACTTCAGCCCCGGAAGGATTTCCAGCTTTAGGACCGGAGCCCTTTTTGCGATTCGGCGCTGCGTCGCTTTAACTGACAATTGCGCGGTCGTGCGATGTTGTACCCAAACAAAATTTGCGTCCTTTTTTACCCACAAATAGAGCTTTCTTTTGGTGGTATTTGATCACCGCTGCGTCATTTCTGATCGCCGCTATAAACAAAAGAAGAGCAACAATTTTGCAATAAACCCCAAATTTCTTACTTTTTCCTAAAATACAAATCCAAAAAAAAATATAAAAAAACATTTTTTTTCACCGTTTTTGGCCGATTTATATTCTTCCTCATATTTGCGATAAAAAAAATCGCAATCGGCGTTTATTGATTGGTTTGCGCAAAAGTGGTCGCGTTTACGGATGATGAGAATTCATTTTTGGGGTTTTTATTTTTTTTTTATTTTTTACTAGTAATGGCGGCGATCTGCGATTTTTAGCGGTACTGCGATATTTCAGCGGACATGTCGGACCATTTTGACACTTTTTTGGGACCATTGGCATTTATACAGCGATCAGTGCTATAAAAATGCACTGATTACTGTGTAAATGCCATTGGCAGTGAAGGGGTTAACCTGCAGGGGGCGCTCTAAGGGTTAACTATGTTCCCTGGGCGTGTTCTAACTGTATGGGGACTTGCCTAGCTGGGGAAGGGAAGTGGTCACAGCCTTCACGTACAGGAAGGCTGTGATCACAGCCCTTCCCCCTCACACAGAGCGGAGGTCCGTGTTTACATACACGGACCTCCGCTCATTCACTCTGGGGGGGCCATCGCGGGTAGCCGGCGGCAATCGAAGCCGCCGCACCTGCTCCCTGGCCCTCTCCGAACACAGTGAGCGCGCTCGTTCCCGCAGCCGCCGTCGTATGGTGGCGTTTTACGGGAACGAGCCACTTTGCCGCTGTCAGATGCCGATCGGCGGTCGGCAAGTGGTTAAAGTGAAAAAAAAAATGGCGTGCAGTCCCCCCCAATCTATACCTGGCCCTTCAGATCTGGTATGGAGTTTAAGGGAACCCCACGCCAAAATTAAAAAAAAAATCGATGTTGGGTCCCCCACAAAATCCATACCAGGCCCTTATCTTAGCACGCCGCCTGGAGGTCAGGATAGGGGGGGAAAAGCGAGCGCCCCCCCTGAACTGTGCCAGGCCACGTGCCCTCAACATGGGGACAGTGCTTTGGGGTCCCCCTGGCGGTGGTTGTCAGGGTCTGTGGGCGGGGGCTTATCGGAATCTGGAAGCCCCCTTTAACAAGGGGGCCCCCAGATCCCGCCCCCCTATGTGAATGAGTATGGGGTACATCATACCCCTACCCATTCACCAAAAAAGTAGTGTAATGTGACAAAAGACAATAGGCAGTTTTTGACAAGCCCTTTATTAAATGTCTTCTTCCACGCTTCTTCCTCCGGTCTTCCTCCATCTTCTCCTTCTCCGCTTCTTCATCTGGTTTTTTCTTTATTCCTCCGGTCTTCTCCTTCTTCCTTTGGTCTTCCTCTGGCTTTTTCTTCCTCCGCTGCCACTCCCGCTGTCCACTCGCTTAAGATTAAAAAAATGAACCTCCTTCGATGCTGCAATGGGGTGTATGACATCATTCAGAGACCCCACCCCTTGTGACATCACCACCCATGATTGGTCCATGATGTCATCCAGTGGCCACACCCCATAGTTATATATGACAAGTGCCCCATGGAAGTGGACAGATCGGCGGGCCACTGGGTCAGAAGAGGGCCATTTTTGGATCTTCAGCGGGTCGATGGCAGGAGCGGCGGCAGAGGAAGAAAAAGACCGAAAGAAGGAGCAGGGGGAGAAGAAGCCAAAAAAGGACTGAAGGAAGAAGGTGAAGACCAGAGGAAGAAGTGGGGAAGGAGAAGCTGGAGGTAGACTGGAGGAAGAAGCAGGGGAAGACAACGGCTCAGAGCTATTTTACAATATGGGACTTGTCAAAAACTGCCTATTGTTTTTTGTTGCACTACACTATTTTTTTGGTGAATGGGTAAGTGTACGATGTACCACATGGGGGGGCTGGGTTCTGGGGGCCCCCTTGTTAAAGAGGGCTTCCAGATTCCGATAAGCCCCCCGCACACAGACCCCAAAGCACCCTCCCCATGTTGAATACACGTGGCCTGGTATGGTTGGGGGGGGGGGGGGGCGCTTGCTCATCCCCTCCCTATCCTGACCTCCAGGCTGCATGCTCAGATAAGGGTCTGGTATGGATTCTGGGGGGACCACACGCTATTTTTTAAAAAATATTTTTTGGAATGCCACACCATAATATTAGTGAATACTCACATACCACTGCATGCATTTGAAGAGTTAAAGTTATGGAATCAACCAAACTCATATGCATTGGCTAATTATGCTGCTGAGTACAATGCAAGTTTTCAGGAGATGATACCATCGGTGGGATTCGAACCCATGGCTTGAACCTTTGAAGGTAGCAGGGCATACCACTACGCTACAGAGTTGAGTACAATCATACACATAAAATACTATTACTAATGTTTCATTCTTTCATTCTATACAATAATGTTTTTCATTTGAGGCATTAATATTCTGGTAACAACCAGGTGCATGTGGCAGCTGACAGCTTAATGTAAAAAAACAAAAACAGTGTTAAAAAATTTTGGCATGGGGGTCCCCCCAAAATCCATACCAGACCCTTATCCGAGCATGCAGCCTGGAGGTCAGGATAGGGAGGGGACGAACGAGCGTCCCTCCTCCTGAACCGTACCAGGCCACATGCCCTCAACAGGGGGAGGGTGCTTTGTGGTCCCTCCAAAGCACCTTGTCCCCATGTTGATGGGGACAAGGCCCTCTTCCCGTCAACCCTGTCCGGTAGTTGTCGGGGTCTGCGAACGGGGGCTTATCGGAATCTGGAAGCCCTCTTTAACCAGTGGGCCCTCATATCCCACCCCCCCATGTGAGTGAGTATGGGGTACAATAGGCAGTTTTTGACAAGTCCTTTATTATAAAATAGATCTGAGCCGTCTTCTTCCTCCGGTCTACCTCTGGCTTCTCCTTCCCCACTTCTTCCTCTGGTCTTCTCCTTCTTTCACCGCTCCTTCTTCTGGTCTTCTTGTTGTTCTTCTTCCTCCGCCTGTGCTCCCGCCACCGACCCGCTGAAGAACTCTGGGGTGGGGTCTCTGAATGACGCCATCTGCCCCCCATCGCAGCATTGGAGGAGGCTCATTTTTTTAATCTTCAGTGGGTCGGTGGCGGGAATGGCGGCAAAGGAAGAAAGGGAATACCGGAGGACGAAGAAACCAGAGGAAGAAGGAGAAGACCGGAAGAAGAAGGAGAAGACCAAAGGAAGAAGCGGGGAAGGAGAAGACGGTGGGAGACCGGAGGAAGAAGTGGGAAATAAGAAGACATTTAATCACTTGCTTACTGGGCACTTAAACCCCCCTCCTGCCCAGACCAATTTTCGGCTTTCAGCGCTGTCACATTTTGAATGACAGTTGCGCGGTCGTGCAACGTTGTACCCAAATAAAATTTTCTGCATTTTTTCCACAAATAGAGCTTTCTTTTGGTGGTATTTGATCAGCTCTGCGGTTTTTATTTTTTGCGCTATAAGCAAACAAAGAGCAACATTTTTGAAAAAAGAACAATATATTTTACTTTTTGCTATAATACAAATCCAAAAAAATATATATAAAAAAAAATATTCATCAGGTTTGGCCAATTTATATTCTTCTACATATTTTTGGTAAAAAAAAATTGCAATTGGTGTATATTGATTGGTTTGCGCAAAAGTTATCGTGTCTACAAACTGTGGGAATTGATTTATGGCGTTTTTATTATTTTATTTTTTTACTAGTAATGGCGGCGATCTGCGATTTTTATCGGGACTTTGATATTGGGGTGGACATGTCGACCATTTTTGACACTTTTTTGGAACCAATGACATTTATACAGCGATCAGAAATTTAAATAGCCACTGATTACTGTATAAATGTCATTGGCAGTGAAGGGGTAACACTAAGGGGGCAGTGAAGGGGTTAACTGTGTTCCCTCATTGTGTTCTAACTGTGTGGGTGCGGGACTGGCCGGAACACAGGGAACAGTAGATCTGCTATGTCCCCCTTCACAGAACGGAGAACCGCCGTGTTTACATCCGCGGTTCCCCATTCTGCAGCTCTGACAGGCGATCGCGCGTCACGAGCAGACATCGAGTCCGCCCGACCCACAGGCACGCGTAGCGTGCGGGCCGCGCGCCGCCTGTGAGTGCGCGTCAGGAGCGTGCACAGGGGACGACGTCCATGGACGTCGTCCCGGAAATCCAGATCCACGCTGGAGCCATACTTTGGCAATAGCGCGGATCTGAAGGGGTTAATAAAGGACTTGTCAAAAACTGCCTATTATCTTTTGTCACATTATACTTTTTTGATGAATGGGTAAGGATACAATGTACCCGATACCCATTCAAATGGGGGCAGGATCTGGGGGCTTTGGGGGACCCTATAGCACCCTCCCCATATTGAGGGCATGTGGCCTGACACAGTTCAGGAGGGGGCGCTCACTCATCCCCCCCATCCTGACTTCTAGGCTGCATGCTTGGATAAGGGTCCGGTATGGATTTTGGGGGGACCCCACGCCAATTCTTTTTCTTAACTTTGGCATGGAGTCCCCCTTAAAATCCATATCATATCTGAAGGGCCTGGTATCAATTTTGCGGGGACCCTATACCAAATTTTGTTTTTGGGGTATTATTTTCTTAATTTGGTGCTTAGAGATAAATCACATTTAGTTAACATTTCATGGCTTACCTATTCCACGAAATAATTAGTAGAGCCCTGAAATTCAGCTGTGGAGAAGGGATTTTTTTTTGGGGGGGGGGGTTTCTTCCACCTCTCCCCATTACACTTTTTACTCAAGAACTTGCACAACTAAATACTTTTGTATGCAACTAGATTTAATACAGATTTGAAGAGGTATGAATAGTTTGCACTTAAAAAAAGATTTATTTCAAGTCTGCAAAAACCAAACAAAGCAAAAAACTTTTAACATTAGTATAAACATTTGGTACATTAATGTACTTGGGCCAAAAAAAAAATCATAGAAATGATGCTCCAGCATTTGACAATATAGTTAAAAGGGCCCTGCTCAAAACAGCTTACAATCTCCAAGTGTAGGACACTAAAAATTAGACACGTTAAACAAATCACATTAGAAAAGCAGGGATACAAATCAAGCTAATAACAAGCATGACTAACATTTTTGTGATCAGAAGTCCTCGTCCCAAACCCCAAAAAAGTTACAGGCAGAATTATCATAAGCAAAAACAGACAAAATTAATACAAAAGCCCAGAGGCGTAACTAGAACCGTCAGGGCCCCGATGCAAGAAAATATGAAGGGCCCCCCTGACCCCTGGCCAAGGCCCTCCCTCTTCCCACTGATCCTGGGGCCCTTTACTTCTATCGCGGGTCCCTTTATTATGGTACTGCAGCGGGGCCCTTTCACAAGTTCTGATTTTTGAGAATGACATTTTTATTTCTGATGTTGATACACATATTACATTTTTTGAGCTCAAATTATGATCATTTGGATATAATGAAAAACACACAAAATTGTGACTCATTTTAAATTTGCATCAACAATGGTATTGTTTGTGGTTTGCGAAGACACCTGTGTGAGTTTGGGTAAAGATTTTTGTGAGATGGACTGCAACAAGTCAAAGTGACAGAGAAAAATATATTTTACCAAAACATGAAAACATTACACATTCTAGCATTCTTAAAAACAAAACAGAAGAAGAAGAAGCAAAATTGTTTACAAGGACGCAAGGTTTTTGCTTTAATTAGGAAAGTTTCAGGGGTACCGGTACCTCAACTCCCCCATATCACCTTACTAAATGAACCTGTGGAGGAGTTTCTTGCTCCACGCAAAAATTGACCGCCTTTATGCGATTGGCGGCTAAGCTCACTACAGCTTGCTCATGGAAGCGACCCTCCGTTTCAATTTCTATGTTTCGGTGCAAGGTGTCTTGGATTATGCTTAATGAACATCTTGCTAGCATAATTAATGATACTACCAATCGATTTGAGCAGGTCTGGAGTCCATGGGTCAGCTATATGCATATTGATCTTTAGAGACCTAAAGTGTCTTTTGAGCAGGTCCACCCACTCAGTGACACTTACTATTTCCCTTCTGGATTTCCCGCATATTTTCCTATGTTTATTCTTTCTGCCTCTCCTTTTTAAGGGCTGTACACACAAGCCAAATATCGGGTGTCATCGGACGGTTCAATAGAAACTGGCCGACATTCGGCCTATGTGTATGGCAGGGCATGACCGAAAAAGGTCTGCCAATCAGCACCTGATCAGTGCTCTCAGCCAATGAGTCCCCCTGTCAGAACAAAATTGCTCAGTAGGGGAGATTGCTGTACTAACATTTCCTCCTCCTGAGCTCATCAGTTTTTTTAGTTCAGCCCGCTGGGTTGAACGAAAAAAAAACCCAACTAGTGTGTACCAGGCTTTACTCCTTTCATCTGCTCCTCTTTCCACTTTTTTAAAAATCTTTTGGGCAATGCCTTATAACTTGCACTATATGCGATTCATGGAGTCATAATTTGCAGTTAGCCCACGTCAACATTGGGCCTATTTGGCATGCGATTTGACATGCCTAATCGCATGCCAAATTGGCAGCTATTGCTGGCAATGGCACCATCCAAAACAGTGTGGAGCTGACTATGCGGCACCGCACCAATTCCCAAAAGTAGTTCCTGTACTACTCTTGATGACCTTGGGAGGTCATTTTAATAGACATCTGTGCACGCACCCGCACACATGTCTGTCTAATTGCCCCCGAAGTCGGACTGCATTGTCAAATTGAAATCGTGCTAGTTCAGCCAATCTTGCACAATTTCTAACCCGCATCAGTGTAAACCTAGGCTTAGAGATGCTCTAAGTGCTGGATCGATGTAGTGTCCTGCGTTGGGTTGGCCTTTGTTACTGTGGTATTTTGCTTATATGCAGTTTTCTATTCTGATAATATGTCTCTAACGCTTTTTTTACCATGATTCACTGGTGCTCTGGCTTCGGCTTTGTATGTCTCTTTGTACCTTAAACTCTCTAATAAAACCAATTGAAAGAAAATTTATTTAAAAACAATCAATAGGTTATGGGGTGATAATCCCATGTGGCCACATTTCTCTTTTTTTCCTTTGATAGGTCACAACAAAAGAAGCATTAGAAAGGGGGAACAAAATGAGGAACCCGCAGAGACATATTGGCAGAATAACAAACCCTCTTAATCAATCGAGTACCTAATTTTTCTATAACTCCAGATGCAAAACCTTCCAAGTAGGTCTTGAAGCTTGTCACTTTGTTTGAGCCAGGGAGAGTAGTGGCGTTAAGATGGTTAATCCATCTAATTTCCTGCTGGAAAAGAGACTTGTTCCAGTCTCCTCCACTGGGACTGTCATGGACTCTGTCCTACGCCAAAACCTTCACATTCAGAAAGACATAATTATGAACATTGGCAACTTGCTGACCCACTGGTAGATCTAAATGTCCTATTTTCATACTCTGGATATGTCTGTAAATACCAAATAAATAGTGTAGTGCAACTGTTAATCAACTCAGTCCCCCAATAAACAAGAGCATCTCCAAAAAAGTTGCTCAAAAGTACATACTATGCGCTGTTGAGAGGTCATTTTGTAAGTGTTTTTAATCTGCTGACATTGAATAAATTATTTTATACATTGAGAGCACTATGGGTCTTCTTTTGTATTCTATGTAAAGTATGCCAATTTCTTTAATGGGTGGTTCTTGTTAAGTGTAAGGCTTGATTCACACCTATGCATTTTTAGTGATTTTTGCATTTTGCAGATTTGCACTACAGTCCATATAACATGGTTTCCTATGGAACACGTTCTGTAGTGCATATCTGCAAAATGCAAAAAGCACTAAAAATGCATAGGTGTGAATCAGGCCTAAGAGAGCGAGTAGTTCCTGAAGCTTGAGGAGGACATAGAGGGGGTAATAAAGGAGCCGATCCTGTCATCTGATTTCAGTTATTGCCTTGGGAGAGATTTAAAGCATTGTTTGACCTTTTTATGAGGTCAAACAGCGAGGTGCATAAAATTCACTCGTTTGGTGGACGCACGCACGGCACTTTCAAAGAGTTGGACATTTTTCATGTGTGTCACCATGGTGATTTGATTATACTACCATTTATGGACTGCGTGTAGTAAACTTTTACAACTGAATTGATTATCAGTTGTGCTACACAATTTATTTTGTATGTACGTTTTTGAGGAGGTGTTGTGGAATCACCTGCACAGTGTTTGTGCATGCAACTGTAATTTTTGTTGTTTTGTTTTGTTTTATTATATGTATGTGTATGATATTGCGCTGATTGGCCATTTACACTAATTTGATGTCTGTAAATACGTCCGGAGTTCAAGCTTCATCTTCCTGACACAGAAGGAACCACAGTCACACGTAAGCTGATAAAAGTGTGCTGGTTTGAAGATCTCCCCATTGGGCACATCATTTCTTTACCCGCTTCCATATATCTACAATATGTACTGTACACGTGCCACATCTAAATGTACCCTTGTCTCTGCAGGGGCCCCCTATATTTGCTCTGAACAATTATATCCCTAAGCAATTTCGCTCTTCTATATGTAATAGAGACCGTACCTGAAATAAACTATCCCAAAACTCGGTCTGTATATAGCAGGTACCAATATTTTTCTATAATATTCCTAACTTGTGCGTGTTTTGCCGCGAAAATCTAGTAATGATTTTAATGTGATTACCTGGTTTTTGACTTTTTTGGGGCATAAAGGAGATCTCCCCTTGACCTTTTCACCACTTTTCATATGCTTTTTAAAGGCACATCCTGGTATACCCTCTCACCAACAGTCTCACTCACAAGTCGTCAGCTTCCCTCGTAAAGGTAACATCATCTGAACAATTGCGTTGTACCTGAAGGTATTGGCTGTATGGAACTGAGGACTTTGGCTCCAGATGGAAAGTAGTAGTGCGTAAAAAAGAATTTCCAGCTGTTGGTCTCTGATATAACCTACTGAAAAGACTGCAATATTTATGCTCTTTTAGCTGAAATATTTTTTTTTTTAAGTTGGTGAAAGAGTCTCTTTAAACAGAGGTCTTGGATGTTGTAATCCTATTACCATTCAATCATCACAGTGCTTCATATAGAGAAATAGTGTAATACTTTAACAGGAAGACAAACATCCTTGAAATACACAGCATGGGGCAGGAAGAGCAGTGCCTTGGAAGTGATCCTGATATACAATATATTAAAGGAATGTGGAAGTGGGACCTGGCTGTTATGTTGTTTTAAGATTGCTTCCCTATTAACTTGAATCTAAATACAAATTATTAGTTCAATTTGCCCTGAGGCAGACAGCATAGTCCTGAAGGATAAATCATGCATTGTTGATTTACAGTAAAGCTGAACTCTGGGTAAAGTAAAACCCTCCCTTACAATGGGTTTGCCAACTACACTGCAAGTATTAAATGCTTGTTTAGGTCTACTGCAGCACTTTACCTGACCTTCTGCTCCTGCAGGCTCCTCTGTGCTACAAGACCAGTCCTTGCAGCCTCTTTTTCCTCATTTTCCAGCAGCCGCATGCCCTCTGATGTCCACAAGACCAATGCAGAGCCCAGAGCCTGAGGAACAGTCCACCACGGGAGCTTAGGGAGTTGGTTCTCCAGTGATGCCATTTTTACCAGAGATCTGGCACTTGCGCAGACACATTGCAGTTCTCTGTCAGGTCCCATAGATCTTGCAAAGACTTGCAGCACATGCACAGATATTAGAGAAAGAAAAGCCGATGGAGAGGATATAAAACCCGGTGAATCACCTTCTGTGTCCCCGTGGGTGCTGGCTCAGTATGCCAACTGAACTTGAATGAAAAGAAAGGTCCGGATAGCCACACTTCAAATGATGCTTTTATTTGTAGAAAAGGTCCATACAGTACAGAAAACAAGGCTAAATGCTGACTCATTTCACGCCCCTCTTATGGGCGTTTACTCATAGCTAAGAATGCAACAGCATAATGTGGATATATATACAAAATCTTATACAAGGTGTAACCAATCAGAGTAAATGATCATCAGATTTGATTTAAAATCAGGTGGCAAAGAGTTCTCTGAAAGGCGGGTTCCATCCAAGGGTTTAACCAATCTAGTCGAATGCACATGCACAGATATGTTGTGGGATTTCTGCCAGTACTTTGGCACAACCCCCACCCGGCTTATCTGCCCCTGTGCATTATCTCACAAATGGTTTCTTGGATGCTATATCACAGATTCTGGGAGCAAGAGGTTGTGCACAGTATATGCTGTGGGGGTCGCCTCTCTTCTGAGTACCCGCAAAGACTTGTACAATGTCTGTACATGCAGACCATGATGTCATTCTGGATTTAGGAATGAAAAGCAAGAAAGGCAAGAAAGGGAACTTACAAAAATGAGTAAAGTTCCACTTTAACGTCCCAATATTGTGCATTTATAAACTGACCAACAAAGCTAGACAAGTACACATAGCCATTTATTCAAGGTCAGTTCTCAATTAAAACAGCTGAATTATTATTTAAAATGTCAGCTGAACACTTGCATTTTTTACGTTTTGCATATTTCACAATCTGGCCTGATTACGGAACTGTAAGGAGTGATTTATGGTATAGTACACTAACTCTTTATATATTATTTCATTGATGAAAAATGATAACTTATATGAAATTTAGGAAGTGTGTTGACCGTGTGGACTACTAGCAGTTCACAACAGCTGGCTATCAAACATTTCCATGCACATGCAGCATAGCCCATAGCCACCAATCAGAAAAGGCCTGTGATCTCAGTACAGTAAAATTAAATCTCAATGTAAACTATATGAATTTGAACTATGTGAAGAGTCATCTTTATGATAAAACAGACTTTTTATAGCAGTTACTTCATATCAGTGTGCACGATCTTTCATTTTATAGAGGCGCGTGAGTGTTTCATAAGCGGCCTGTATTTCAATAAAATGTTGCTCAGCTTCTATGGGACGGTGTCGGTTATGATCTGGATGCCAAAGCTTTACCAAATCTCGATAATGGCGATTTATTTCCTCAATGGTAGCATCAGGAGACACTCCTAGAATCTGGTACAAAAATCATATAAGATAGTTTTAAAATACCATAAACAGATTATCCTAATTCAATACAAATTTTCTGTATTAGAAAACATATTTATATTACATGATTACTATAATATAGTGCCAAGTTTATATTATAAGGGTAATCTATATTAAAAAGAATGTCAGGGCATACTCGTTTTTGCCCCTGCAGGTACAGAAAAATACCTGTTGATCTGCCAGAAATGTACTTAGCTCCTTATTAATGTTGTGGGATCTATTTTGTATTGCGTGGTGTAAGCCCTACCAATCGTCTTTTGCTAAGCTGCTCAACCCCTCTCTATCCTGTTCTACACAGCATAAAGAGTTGTTCTGTAGTCCCAAGATAAGAACTGTGAGGGCCTAGTAGGATCTTTGAGATAACAAAAGAAAGGAATACAGGACATAGAGCAGCTCTGGATTTCTGACAAGATCAACACATATGTTTCCACTTATTGAATAGACAAAATGCTTCCAATGACAAGAAAAAAATAAAATGCTTTCAACGGTATATCTAACAGATCAAAATGGAGCAAATTCATTGTTTGGCTTTACGTAGGCTCTAACACTTTTATTCTGTTAGTCAAATCACCGATTTTGAGTGCATTTGAGAGTTTTCTGGACAATAGCCAAAAGATAAGTGCTGTACTGCTGCTCTCTGCAGGTTACTTAACATGTTCTTTTCTATGACATGAGTGTCAGTAGAAAGACTTCCCGTTGCCTGAATTATTTTCTAATAACCAGCTGCTGCTTCCTGTATAAGCTCAGCTTTACACCATTTGTTCAGTATTTCTGTCCATCCAGGTCTGAGATTTAAATAGCATAACATTTGCCTGGCAGGGTAGAAGACCTAGTTTTTCTTTGCTGCAGTTAGATAACAATTACACAAGACAAAGTTCTTGTCACTCCCCCAGCCTGTGACTGGACAATGGAGAAGAAACAGTAGACTGAGCTCACTTCTCCGTCGCTCTGCTCTCTCCTCCTATTAGCACGCTCCTTGTTAACAAAGGAATGCAACACAACTGCTTGCCTCCTTATACTGCTTCCTCCTCTTCCATTCTAAGCTCTGTGGTACATGGATTTGCAAGAAGCTGGTACCAAGTAAAAAATATTTACACAGATTTTTAATTTTTTTTTTTTTAATGATGTAATAATGAACATACCAGTGCATTAATTTGTGCCAAGGCTCATTAAAGCCTGCAGTGGATCCACAATAGATTGCTTTTCAGAGGGTGGTAGAGCAGCGGCTGCCAGGCATTCAGGATTCAGACTGCCGGGCATTTTTTTTCACAGTTATTTGGGAATTTTGTAAGTAAGTTGCATTTGGTAGCGGTATTGCTTGCTCAACATGCTCTGCATAGAAACCATCAGCTTCTAACTTCCAGTTATTCAATTAAGCTTTGACGAAAAACCTGGAAGCTGACTGGTTTCTATGCAGAGCTGCACCAGATTTTGTACTCTCCAGTTTTAGTAAATCAACCCTATTGGGTATACTTTTTGCAATACCATGTGTAAGACCTTAAGTGGCTGCATGTTATCTTATAGGTGGGCGGTTGTGTGGGGTGGAGTAAAACCGCAGCTCAACCTCCCATTTAAACAAAGACTTACACCTTTATAATACTACCCTAAACCTTCTTGCATGGTTACAGAGTATCAATACATTAGTTAAAGGATAAGTTCAATTTTTGGAAACAAATAATAAATGCACATTTTTTTGCAGGTAATAATAAATGTGCATTTATTATTATTTATTTTTCTGGAGCCTATAGAGCATTGCACCAGCGATCAGCAGATTACTGGTGCCATGCAGGTTTCCTCCAAATCTGCCAATGTATGTACTTGCCCATACGTCCCGTACAAGTAAGCAGATACAATCTGACAGGAAGCATGAATGAAATACCACGGCGCTAAGGGCCGGCCCTACCATGGGTCCCAGTGGGTCCATTGGACCCAGGCAGCACTTTGAGAGGGGCAGCAAATTGAACCAGACTGCCTCTCATTCTCTTCTATTTACCCAGCAAATTGACCACCAAGATTTTTTTTCTGCCAGTTTTGTGTGTCATGATGACAACTGCCCTCTGGGCCATGCGCCTGCCCCTATACTACCCTAGCCCATCCCTATACTGCCCTAGCCTGCCCCTATACTACCCTAGCCTGCCCCTATACTGCCTTAGCCTGTTTATATACTACCCTAGCCTGCCCCTATTCTACCCCAGCCTACCCCTATACTGCCCTAGCCTGCCCCTATACTACCCTAGCCTGTCCATATACTACCCCTAGCCTGTCCATATACTACCCTAGCCTGTTTATATACAACCCTAGCCTGCCCCTATTCTACCCCAGCCTACCCCTATACTGCCCTAGCCTGCCCCTCTACTACCCTAGCCTGTCCATATACTACCCCTAGCCTGTCCATATACTACCCTAGCCTGTTTACATACAACCCTAGCCTACCCTAGTCTGTCTATATACTACCCTAGCCTGCCCCTATACTACCCTAGCCCGCCCCTTGGAATTGAACATAATGGTATGACATATAATTTTGCATATAGACAAGGTGCTGTTGCATGTAAATCTGACTTCCTGATAAATTTAATTTTAGTTTTAATTATCATGATATAAAATAATGGATGTGGGGGCCTTTTGATGGGCGTGATTTTTTTTTCGGGGGGGGGGGGCAGCATTTCATTCTTGGACCCAGGCAGCACAATGTCTTGGGCCAGTCCCGACAGTGCTCCTCAGCACCCTGGTAGTTCTTTGAAAACTACAAGCCGACAGCCACAAAGGCTGTACAGAGCCATGTCAATCAGTGATGCGGCCGGGCGGGTGGAGTCCCGTCTGGCTATGTTTTAAAAAAAAATTGTGACAGCTAGTGGGGAGGGAGAAGAACCCCGCTAGCTGTCGCAGAGGGGATCGGGGAGGTGCGGGGGCTGGTCCGTTCGTAATAGGTTACATGTTACACCCTGAATATGGGTGTAATATGTTACGAAAGGTGAACTTATCCTTTAAAGTGTGTGTATAGCCAAAAAAGTAATGAAGGGTTCAACCTCAACCAATGCTGTATCTTTGCCTAGGCCAACAAGGCCCAGGCCTAGGGAGGCACTTTGCAGGGGGGGGCAGCACGATAAGGGTCCACACTAGCTTGCACTTTTAATGCTGCCGGTATGATAATGCAGGCAGGGCTGCCATCAGAGGGGGACAGCCCATACATATGTGGGGGTCCGGGCATCCCGAAAGCATTGTATAATGTGGGTATAAGTCCCACATTGTACATTGGATAATGCTTGCCTGGTCGGGGGCGTGGAGGGGCTAGGGGAGACGCTGT
>BLSH010354143.1:140619-166359 GCA_018402905.1 Glandirana rugosa | reverse complement strand
TGGCATGAGTTTAGTCAGGCCTAGGGCAGCACAAAACCTTAATATACCACTGACCTCAACCAGGTTATTTTTTTGCTGTCTGCTCTTATGGAAATGTTTTCTTTACTTCCTGTGTCATAGAGACAACAGAATGTTAAGGGAAATCTCTCAGTGAGGAGAATCGCCTTCTTTGACAGCTATCACAGAACAAGTTTCCCTATTAGAAGATTTCCCTCTGTTCTGGGGATAACGCTAAAATATGTGTTTTCCCCTCACTTTTGGTTTCAGTAACAATGATCACAAGTACAAATAGAGTGGTACACCTTCCCAATAGGGACGGAGGCAGCAATAAAAACATTACAGAAGGTCTAACTCTTCCTTGCTATATCCAAAACTATAAAAAAGGGTTTTGCCTAGAGACACCTTTAAAAAAAAACGAATACGTAATAAAAACAGCAAATACAAAGTTTACATCTCACCTTGCAGGCCAGCTCTTCCTTTTCATTCTGGAAGCTGGCCACAAACTCATAGATCTTTTCCCACTCTTTGAAGTACTGGTGATGTAATCCTCCCCCTCCTGTAAACAGCCCCCAAATCCTGTATGGTAGGAGGAGAATCTTCTCCATTAGTGCACTGAGGCTGGGGAAAAAGCTCAGCCAATCAAGCAGGGCCCCAATGCTTTCAGCCACATAGCTCACGGTCCGACTTGTATTAAGCAGTGCACTGTAAGCCAGAGGGCCAGTGAAAGCTAGGTAGGCCAGTCCAATACGATATAGGCGAAGGCTGAGGTTTTCATGCTGTCGTTGATGCAACCGATAGTGACGGTTTTGTTGAGAAGTAATACTGGCAGCGAGACTTATGGGGATCATGGAAACAGCACGTCCATAAAAGATTGGCGATGTCAAAAAAGCAGCCACCAATGTGTTCTGCAGCTTAGAGGTTTTCTCGCCTACACAAGCCACAAGATGTACTCCCAAACCAACTGCAAGTGGCAGGACTAACACGTAATAACTTGTAAGAGTGGATAGTCCAATGGCGGCAGCTAGACCAAAATAAATGCCAGTGGTTACCTGTGCCATGAACTGAATGATACTTGTAGGTGGTATTCCAGTCTTCATTTTATCTGTTTTCTTCCGCTCTTGTTGATTGAATTGGGATACAAGTCCAGGAATTTTCCAAAAGTCCCATGTCCACCCTACACCAAATCCCCCTAAAGTAAGCATCAGAAGTAAAGCATGACTGTCCCGTTCCAAGTATATATGGTGTAGTCCTAGCGGACCACCTATGGCCCACAGACCATAAGCAACTATAAGTCGTTTTCCCATACTAGACAACTTTAAATTGTCCAGGTAATTTAAAGGAAACGTTGTTTAGGACATGTTGCTTAGTGCTCACAAAGAAATGTTGCATATCCACATGGAGTGCTTTCTCCTTATTTCACACTGAACTGCCTTGCACACAGACTTTGCTCCTTTCAACATTGGTTACAGCACGGAGTTGAGCCATAGGCCCAAAGGTCATAGATATACTGTACCAGCTACATCTAGTCCTGCCCTCAGCCGCACAGTCAACACCCAGGATAAGCAAGCAATCATGTTATCCCACTGTATGTAATATTACATTTCAAAAGGATTGTTCATACATGTGTTATAGTGCACCAACATGAGTTTTGTAATTATTTATTATTAACAATTACGCTTATTTGGAATAATTATACTTTCCACACATAAAAGGTTCTATACTGTACAGCTGCAAATAGAATACACAAACCATATATTTACCATACATTTTAACTCACCCAGCTGCATACATAAGCCAAAAAAGCCTGTCGAATAAAAGCATATTAAAAGATACAAACACAACACACATATACATGACACTTTTTAACACATTCATGTGAAGTGAAGATGTCTAAATTAAGTTTAGTATACAATTTCTTATTTGGAAAAGGTGCCTATTTCTTTTTCCAAATGGAGCAGAAATTTGTGCAAACATATTGGGGGAGAATGGAATGACATGGTACCTTATTGCTGCAATGGTAAAGCTGGTGGGCCCAGGCTGTTAGGCTCCATTCACACCAATGCGTTTTTTCATGCTTTTTGCAGAATTGCAGGACATTTTTTTTAACATGGGTTCCTATATAGCATGTTCACATCAATGCATTTCTATGCCTCTGGGTTTTAGCAAAGAGTCAGGGCCTTTTTTAAACACAAAACTGTTCTTTTTTTAGTTCAATAGATTTCAATGGAGATGCTGCAGAAAAGCATGTAGTGCATTTTCACTGTGATTGTACAGCTATTTGCATTGTCCATTTTTAAATCTGCCCAACAATAAATGTTATCCCAAAAAACAAAAAAAACGCAAAACACAGCAAAATCACTGGAACTGGAGAGCGCAAAATCTGGTGCAGCTCTGCTCAGAAATCAATGAGCTTCAAGTTTTTTTTTTAACAATGCTTAATTGAACAAGCTGAGGTTAGAAGCTGATTGACTGCCATGCACAGCTGCACCAGATTTTGCACTCTTCGGTTTTAGTAAATCAACCCCTATCTGTCTTATTACCCTGTAATGCCTGTTATGGACCTGAGCATTTCAAAAAAGTAAAAAAAAAAAAATTTAGTTGGCACCTTGTCCCATTGGTTTTTGCAGACCCCATCAGCTTGAGTCCTATAACCTCTGGGCTTCCGATCTTGCTACACAGCACTAAATAGGAGTGCTTGTAGCAGATTGTGCTTGACGCAATGCATTGTGTTTACATTCCAAAGAAGGTGACATTACAAGTGACATTACATCACTTCCTCTGGAAATGGTGGATACGACAGATGTGTTCTATCTCTGTCCAGTGTCTCCCTGCAGCAATAGATCACTGTTGTAGTCAGTGGCGGCCCGTCCATTAAGGGCGCACGGGCACAGCCCCCTCTCTCCTCGCTACCCGCATCTATGCTATGGATAGATTCATGCATAGCATGAATCTATCCATGGCGCCCGTGACTACCCCCTATTCATGCGTCCGGCCCCTTTGAGGCACAGGCCGCATGAATTACTGCTGCAGGGGGTTACTTTGAAGCATCTCATTAGAGCCGTAGGCTCGAATAGGCTTCAATATAGTGTGGCTTGTGAAGCAGAGCATGCCGCCACAAGCCCTTAGAAAGGCAAATACCTTTCCAACACTAAACCACTCTCCGCCAATCTGGAAGCGTCGGTATGTTACTAGTTTGCCGATTGGTGGAGAAGACAGGCGATCCTATTGGATGCCTTTCTGGTCGGAGGAGGGAGATGCACAGCTGAAGCCAAGCCGATCCCTGCTCACCAGGCACTGCTGCCCGCTCCACGCTCCTCACTCGCCGGACACCTCTCTGCCTGCTGCCTGCTCCCTGATCGCAGGACACTGGACGCCAATCTGCCTGCTGCCCACTCCTAGACTTTGATGTCCCGACCACCCTGGGGGGGGGATCTTTTGTCAGTGCCGTGAACCCCGCAGCGGGGGGGGGGGCTGTATATCCCTATCTGTGGTGCTGTATACCCCTATCAATGGTGCTGTATATCCCTATCTGTGGTGCTGTATACCCCTATCTGTGGTGCTGTATACCACTATCTATGGTGCTGTATACCCCTATCTATGGTGCTGTATATCCTTATCTGTGGTGCTGTATACCCCTATCTATGGTGCTGTATATCCCTATCTGTGGTGTTGTATACCCCTATCTATGGTGCTGTATACCCCTATCTATGGTGCTGTATATCCCTATCTGTGGTGCTGTATACCCCTATCTATGGTACTGTATACCCCTGTCTGTGGTGCTGTATACCCCTATCTATGATGCTGTATATCTCTATCAGTGGTGCTGTATACCCCTATCTATGGTGCTGTATATACCTATCTGTGGTGCTGTATATCCTTATCTGTGGTGCTGTATATACCTTTCTGTGGTGCTATATACCTATCTGTGGTGCTGTATATCCCTATCCATGGTGCTGTATATACCTATCTGTGGTGCTGTATATCCACATCTGTGGTGCTGTATATCCCAACTGTGGTGCTGTATATACACCTATCTGTGATGCTGTATATATCCCTATCTGTTATGCTGTATATACCCCTATCTGGCGATACTGTATACCCTATCTGGTGATGCTGGGCTGTATACTCCTGACAAAATGGATGGAATTAATAAGGGGTGGGGCTTATGAGAAGCAGTAGGGGTCAAAAAGGAAGGGCAGGGTCTGGTGTCCCCCATCCTAAAATTTCACCATCCGCCGCTGGTTGTAGTGATCTATTGCTGGCTGATTGCATGCCAAACTATAGGTCAATATTAGAACTGATCTGCTGCTACACAGCTTCATGAAGGGGGACTGGATTGAGTCTTCAATGACTAGAAAGTAAACAATGTATAAATAAAATAAATAAATATATAGTATATATGTATCCCCTAAAATAGATAAAAAAATATTATCTTCTTAGATTAATCTCCAGGTCCGAACACTGAGGTCAGATGATCTGTAAGATATTTTCATTCACTGCTCAAGCATCAAATGCTGATTTAAGTGAATGCAATGTTGTTTGAATTTTTGGGGATTGCCAAACTTTATTTGGCCAGTTTTTTTGGACTGTAATCTGTTGCACCCTCAAGGCCGACAAAAATGGTTCCAAAGATGGGTAGCATTTGCTGACTCTGGTCACTGTTAGCCACTAGATTCTAGAGTGCTGTTTTAAAGTGGTGCACGAATAGAGGTTATTCACCCCAGAACCCACCCAGTGGGATTTTAAAATGGTAGGAGGTTTCTGTGGCCCTGAATAAGAAAGCGTCAGTACTGGAACCCCTAGGCTTTTGTTCTTGCTATACATCACTCAAAAGGTGTGCTTGTAGCAGATTTCCATTACACAATTCTTCTGCATTGTGTTTACATTCTATAGTAATGTATTACTGGCTGATTATAGACAACTATAGATCACTATTAGAAATGATATGCTGCTACAGAGTTGTATGGGGGCTCTAGACATGGTCATTCGCAGCCACCTGTGATTTGCGCTGGGCATCCCTGCTGCCAGCTGGTTTGATGTTCAGCTTTTAGCTAGAGAGCTGTCATTTATGGTGAAAGTCCAGTGGGAGAGAATCATCAGCGCAGGTGATTGGCAGTGTTCATTATGATTGAAAATGGATCTACATCACTGGACCACATGATTGATGCTGGATTTACATTTTGGAATAAAATTTGCCATCAGATAATTTTAGTATGCAGTCAATTTTTGCTATTTTCTTTTAGCAATAAAAAGCTGAGTGAGGTGTTAATTCTTCCCACACTCCATCCATAGCTATACATACCTCTTAACTTTTATCAAAGGTACACAATATAACTATCCACACAGTTGTTGTGTAGCATGCTTGCCAAGTGTTGATTATTTATATGTATTAGTGTCAGAGTCAAATATATATCCCTTACCCCCCAGGCACACTATCTTGTGCGTCCCTCATACCCTAGTTGACTGGTTAGCCGTAGATCACGTTAACAAAATCAGACGATATGACCACACAAGGCAGGCCAAGGGCGGGGTGTAGAGGCTAAGAGAGACAGTTTGCCATGTTCTATCAGTACAACTAGAACTGATAACTAGAATAATATGGCAAATTATAGTCCTAATCTAATAGCAATTCAGTTCTGGGTGAGCAGAGCCAGAGAGGGTAAACAATAAGCATACAGTACACTTTCACCAACAAAAAGGCACAAACTGTGCAGGAAGGGCAACAAGAAATGCCAAGCTTTATAACACCTGCAAGTATGGAAGCAATCTGAAACATGTTATTATAACTGAGAATTTGTTACGGTCTGTATCCTGTCTGCATCAAAATGCAATATATTGGTGCATACAGCATTCAAAAACTGCCCTTAAAGACTCTCCACACTTTTTTGTTTCTGTTGTGTAATGAATTAACGTGTGTTGCGTTAAGGCGTCAAGGCATTAGAACCGACATAAAAAACTACACGCCGCTTTTTTTTTGATGCAGTGCTTCACAACATCCAGTAATGACTTGTGATGTGCTGCAACGTGTCCTCGTGCGTGGGGATACCATTAAAAACAAATGTCATCTCAACATGCTAATGCTCTTAATAGGCCGTGTAGCCATGCCCCCGTAGGAGTTACTGGAAGTAGTGGTTCCACCTGTCACACTGCCCTCAATCACTCCTCTTCCTCCAGCACAACACTTGCTTCTCAGTTAACTCCTCTTCCTCTTGCACGTTACTTCTTCGGCCTAGCTAGCACATAGTGAGGCCTGCTCTCAATTAGCACAGCCTCTGAACCATCCTCTGCAGGCAGGGACCGCGGGCCCCTATAGTGTAGAAAAAGTTAGTTAAAAGTGCTAGCTAGCCTTAATGGACTACTGCTCCCAGCCCATCCTCTTCCAGGCCCTGCCAGCCCTCCTGGCTGCAACGGCCCTCTCCACTGCCACAGTGACACCACAGTCCCAACTGGCTCTTGCACCCTTCTAAGACTGTCTCTCATCCCAATCTGCTCCGGTGTGCCTCCTCCAGCTTCCCAGGGTGTGTATCACTCACTGACACAGTTCCTTTCCAGGAGACCTTCCTGGCAGTATTCTCTCCCGCTCTCCTCCACTTGCTCTCTCACTTGTGCCTCTGTTCCAGGATCTCACTATCCTCCTGGATGCATCTGAGCCCCAGGCCGAAGTCACCCCCCCTAGACTGGGGGCTCACTCAAGGCCCCGACAGCCTCAGTATCCATTTCCATCTCTTCCACCCGAACTCTCCTCCCCTGACTGGGCTAACCCCAGGTACTTAAGGAGGCCTGCCCCCTGCCAATCCAGGTTGGGGGATTGGTCAGAGCTCCTTAAGGTACCTCAGGAAGCCTCACCTCCTTTTCTAGAACTATCTGAAGCAGAAAAGAAGGGTAACCAAGGGGTGTTACTACCTGCAGTCACCAGTCACTCCCTAGGTTACTCCCCTGCCCAGGATCAACAATCGGGCCTAACTTCCAGCCAGGCCTGACTAAATCCTCATCTACCACAAAAATCTATCACCTAGCACCTACCCAGTGGTAGAGGGCGCTACAGCTGTAACATGCATGTTACCCAAATGCACTGCATCAGAAAAGGGTAAATGAGCACTAAGAGGACTAATCAAACATTTCCTATTAAAATTAACACATTTAGCAAATGTGCAAAATGCAGTCATTTACAACTGCATAGTCAGTAAGTTGCACACAATGCATACTGTATTGAATTATTATAACTGTACTGTCTGCCCTCATGTTGTAAAGGGCTGCACAAACTTTTGGTGCTAAATAAATCCAGTATAATAATGATAATAATAATAAGAAGAATAATGATATATAGCACTGTGAAGTTGGTATGGGAAGAGTCTGGGTACTGGAGTAGGAGGAGGAAAGTTGGCCCTTTCTGAGCCAGATGTAGGTTGCCAACTAAGAGGGCTTTCCCCGGCTGGGGATCTCCCAGAATATCCACCTTCCCCTCAGTCAGGGAGACAGTAGCTGTGAGGCACCCCCATAATAGGGCAAGAGGAACCATCACCTGTATTCTGAGTGGAAATATGTTGACTGATTGTGTTCTGTATTGGAGAAGTATTTGCACTGAAGATGTTTGAATTTCCCTCCTTATTCAGCAAAGAAAATGTGCTGTGTGTAGGGATGTGCAGCGTGGTACGGTGGCAATAAACACTCAATCCAGTTGCACTAACAGAACTGTATTGAAGTTAAAATTCAGTATAGCACAACAACCTGGAGAGAAGGCAACCCGACCGGACACACTCACAGAATGTTGCGTTGAAGAGTAGGTCTCGGGTCCACCAATAGCGTATGTCTTGAGGGACAGAATGCGGCCTGGCCGGTCTGTACCCAAACAGGGAAGCTTCCAGGAAGGATGACATGCCCCAGCTCTTTCCTTAATCATCTGGGACCTTTCCCTGCCACTAATTACTGTCCCTGACAGCTGACCTGTCCCTACACCACCCAAATGCGAAATTCTGGGGGCCAGGGTCTTAAATAGATTCTGCCTAATCCAAGATAGCTGCCAGAATTGCATGGGGCGCCAGCATCCAATTGACCCAGGAAACCATAGAGGAACCAGGTTCTTCTTGGCTCTATCTTCCTCTGCACTGCAGCTGCGGTTGAGCACCGCTGCTTTGGAGAAAGTAGACTGCAACTGCTTATACTCCCCCCCTCTTTGACAAATGCTGTTCAGTAAAGGACAACATGAAAACGGAAATAAACATAGCAAAGGCACAACAGGAAAAAGTTTAAACAATGTAATCAGAGTACTTTGCAGGGTGTTGCCCGTGGTTGGACTGCAAGGGGCGGCGAACCACAGTGTCCTCTGTGGAGTCATGTTGCAAGTAATCATCTTCTGGTTGTGACCACAGGTGGATAGGGGTTGACTGGGCCCTCCATTCCCCTTCACCAGGACCCAAGACCGATTCCTCAGGCAATATTTGGACAGTTTGTTGTGTTCACCAGGAACCTCCTGCACTGGTGGGACATCCAAAGGGTCGAGTACCTCTCTGTCTTTGACTGGTTTGGCAGAGCAGTTGCCAATAAGCATGCAGGGCCTCAGAAGGTTGCAGTGGAGACGTCTCTTGATGGGATTGGGCCTCTCAGAGACTACGTCGTGGGTGGGTGGAGTGTCCCTTGTATGGATAAGGTGGTTGATGGCCTCAGTTAAACTGTAGTCTTCTAGTTGCAAAGACCAGTAGATGTTTCTCTAGTTGATGAATCGGCCGTTGTTGTGGTAGAGGATAGTCCCGGAAAAGGATGTTTAATGTTTAGCTGTAACAGCAGTAGCTTGTATTGTGACTCACTACTGGACTTGGCATGACAATGGACTCTGGTTTGCTGGGACCTTGGGCTGACTGTCTTGGGGGTCGTCCCTCTGCCCCAAGAGCTACTAGTTTAACAGTGGCCTGTATGTTTTGAACTCAGGCTGGCCACAGTTCTTGTCCAAAGCAGTCGCACCGCCAGTACTTCCGGTCGTCCTCTGGGTCCTTCTGTAACTAATTCTCGCCCCTTAGAGGGAAGGGCTGAATCCTGTTTAAATGGGGATATTTCTTGTTTCAGGAAGTCCACATCCTGAGCAAGTTCCCTTAATGCTGTATGTATGGCTGACAGAGCTGATGGAGTCAAGGCCTCCTCCTTCAGGTGCAATTGGTCATACCTCCACAGTTGCTTCCGCATCTTCCTGTTCCCATGCAACAGCTTACACCACAGGATCATGGAAAGAGATGGCAGGTTGGAATCTGATTCACTTCTGCAGGGCTGTCCTGACTTGGCCAGCCTTCATTGCTAGCAAGAAATTGTCCCTCAGTAGATAGTCTGAGGCAGTACTATTGGCACAGCCACGCACATCTCTCTCCTGCTGCCTCTGGATGAAGGAATCCCCGCCTCAACTCTGGGACTGTCACATTCTGTCCAGACAGGCCCTCCAGGTGTGCCGCAATCTGTTCCAGGTTAGCCAAGCCTCTTCTGGCAGTGCCATCACCACTTGGTGGGCGTCATTCTGCAGGGCGTTGATAACCATTTCCGCGATCAGCTGGGTGGGAGCCTGATACAGGTGCGCATCATTGTCTAGTCTCTCTTCCCATTTAGCCTTAGGAATATTGGAGCCATTAAACTTAGGCACCAGAGCCAGGGCTGACCCTAAAAGTGCCTTGATGGACCCTGCCCCTCCTTTTGCACCCACTGCAAGAGGACATATACTGCTGACTGCCACTAAGTGTGGGGAGGGGAATGGTATTGAAGCTAAATTTCAATAAAGCAGAACTACACAGCTGGAAGACAACCCACAGGGCACACTTACAGAATGTTGTAGCGAAGTGTATAACAGTAGGTCTCGAGTGCACTAACAGCGTATGTCTTAAGGGGTAGAATGGGGCCTTGGCCGGTCTGTACCCAAACAAGGAGGTTTCCAGAAAGAAAGGCATGTTCCTGCTCTTTCCCTACTCATCTGTAACCTCCCTCTGTCTCTAATTGCTGTTGCTGTTGCTGACAGATGGGTGACCTGTCCCTACATCACCTATGCGTGAAATGCCTAGGAGACAGGGTCTTAAATAGCTCTGGTGGCCATTTTGAGTCAGGCAGAGTCTGAATTACGTGGGGTGCCAGCATCCAATCGGACAGCTCCCCAGGTGACCCAGGAAACCATAGAGGAACCATTTTCCTCTTGACTTTCTCACCCTCTGCAATGCCACTGTGGTTGAGCACCACCTGCAGTGGAGAAAGTAGACTGCATCTGCCTATATGTGGCCTATACCTGAAAACCGTATGTGAGGTAGGCGTCTGGATCCTCCAGAGGAGAAGGGGGGAGGGGCAGAGGATGTTAAGGCTTTTACTTGGGTTATGTGGACATGAGACACATTGACTCCCTCCAGGAATAGTGGTTCACATTGGTGAATAATGAAAAGCTAGGGGCAGCCCCCATTATGCCCTCAGGAAAAGAGAAATGGACTATCTTGGTACCCAAATTTTTTTTACAAAATATGATAAAATTAAATGTTTATTTATACAAATATGTTTAAAAAGGAGATGCACGTACGTAATTAAAAAGGCAACAATTGTAATTACATCTTCAAAATGTGTGCTGTACCACGCTGACACTTCTGGTAATAAGGTATCCTCAGGCAAAGCTGAGGACATAAGATGTGATCCGTGATAAAACCTCTACATGTTTCGCGGCAACAACCGCTTCTTCAGGAGGAATTATATTAAGTGCCATCTGCAACAGAAGCAATAACGCATGATAACAAGTGGAGGGGTATATAAATAACAGTAATGAAGGGAAATAAAGTTCATTGAGTTGCTTACCAAGAGGAACCAGCATACAGCGTCAGCGAGAACCCCTTCACTTGTTTGTTATCATGTGTTATTACTTCTGTTGCAGATGGTACTTTATACCTCCTGCTTCTTCAGGAGGAATTATATAAAGTACCATCTGCAACAGAAGTAATTACGCATGATAACAAACAAGTGAAGGTATTCTTGATGACGCTGTATGCTGGTTCCTCTGGGTAAGCAACTCAATGACCTTCTTTCCCCTTCATTATTGTTATTTGTATACCCCTTCACTTGTTTGTTTCATGTGTTATTGCTTCTGTTGCAGGTGACACTTAATATCATTTCTCCTGAAGAAGCGGCCACAAAACATGTAGAGGTTTTACTGTACATTGAAAACTGATCACATTAGGTCCTCAGCTTTGCCTGAGGATACCTCATTACCAGCAATCTCAGTGTGGAACAACACACATTTTGAAGATGTTAATACAATTGTTGCCTTTTTAATTATGTATGTAAATATACATCTCATTTTTAAACATGTTTGTATAAATAAAATTTAATTTTTATCATATTTTGTAAACAGTTTTTGGGCACCAAGATAGTCAATTTCTTTTTTTCTGGAGGCATATTGGGGGCTGCCTCTAGCTTTTCATTATTTGTGCTATTGGGATGATGATACCCCTATAACAGGGATCTCCAAATCACGGCCCTCCAGCTGTTGCAGAATTACACGTCCCATGAGGTATTGTAAAACTCTTACATTCACAGAAATGACTAGGCATGATGGAAATTGCAGTTTCTGAACAACTGGAGGGCCATGAGACCCCTGCCCTATAATTTCCAACTAGTAGTTTTTCTAGAAGTCTACATTTTAATTCTTCTCATTAGTGAAGTGGGCTTCTACTGGCTAGTGGTACCTGGGAAGTGAAACATTGTGTCTGCTTTCACTTGACCCCACATACACCCCAACATGCACTGTCAAAATGCAGACAAAAAAATGAATGGGCATGGGATGTTACAAAAGCAATATCTGTACTGTTTAGCCTCAATTCAGCAAGGGACCTATTCACAGATCTCCTTCTGAATGGAGCAAACACATCTGTGTGAAAGGACCAAACTAATATACAGATCTAAAGCGTATTTTTTGTTCAAGCTTGATAGATACCATTTTTACAAATCCTCTCTGGAGTCTACTCAGAGAGATGTTCTCTAAAGGACCAGCAGAGGGCATTAAAACATCATGGTAAGCAGTTTGTAGTTTGAATCTAAATCAAACAGTGTAAAAACAAGAGTGGTTATACAAAAAACAATGATATGCAGTCAGCTATATTACAAAAAAGTATAAACATATTAAAAGCCCTGTTCTATGACATGATGTGTACACAGGTTTGAAAAACAATTTTGTTTGGTTAGTTTTGGCTCATTACATTTCATTTTATGGGATACAGTATCTGTTTTGGACTTTCATAAGCAATGTAATTTCAAACATACAGGGCTTCAATATATTAAATATGTGCCATATATCATTAAGCACTTGGTGCCAATGTGAACTTTCTTCCCATATGATCTGATTGCTGAGCTTCTCTCTAGAGCAGTGGTCTCCAAACTGCGGCCTGGGGGCCAGATGTGGCCCTTTGCTTGCTTTCATCTGGCCCTTGGGGCATTATTTCACCAGCTGACACCAGTGATGGGGCACTATTCCCCCTACTGGGTTGTAAGAAGATGGAAGTACTTACACACCTGTATTTATATTTCCCCCCTACTGACACCATCAATGGGGCACTATTCCTCCCATTAAAACTAATGATGGGACACTGATGCTGGGGCATTTTCTACTCCTAATGGCCACAGTCCGGCCCCCCTAAAGCCTGAAGGACAGTAAACTGGCCCCCTGCTTAGAAAGTTTGGAGACCACTGCTCTAGAGTATTCAACTGTGTGAATAAAAAGAGTTTTTTACTAAAAAAAAAAAAAAAAAAAAAAATGGAAATCGTGTCCTGTAACACTTCAAGCTTTACAGCATGCACATGGGTACACTCAAAACCGAGCATCATGCAGGCCAATACACCTAGCACAGCCTATCCTATCCTATAGCATTGCAGTTTGGAAAGGAAAGTTCATTTTTAATAACATTCAATTACAATAATTTGTAAAAAAAAAAAAAAATTTCCACAAAAGTGGAGTTACCCTTTAACTCACTTATTTACAGTTTTGTTTTCCTTTAATTTTCACCTTTTTGCAAAAAGGCACAAATAAAAATGTACAAATACTTATTATTTAACATTAATGGCTTTGTTTACATTTTAGCAAGACTTTTTAAAACTATGTTGTATTTGTGTACGTTATGCTGGCCATACATGTATAGATTTTAATTTTAAGTATGTTCGTTCAATTTCTAATCGTTAGTGGGGTCAAATCAGCATTAGGTTTTTTTTTACCACAGAAACAGGAAAATTTGAAGGAGCAGAAAAGAAAGTTATTTTCGTCCAGAAATTACTTTCTTTTAAAATTGAATTTTAAAAGCAAATGAAATGGACATTCATCCATTCATCGAATGTACAAAAGAGTTTTAGTAAATATATGTGCAACTATCAAAGGATATACAATTTCAGTAATACCATCATAGCAAAAAAAAAAAAAAAACAGAAATTGTTCAGCCATATTAAGGGGGAAATAGGAGGCTGGCCAAGCAGTGAAAGCGTTAACCATCTAATCGTGCGCAAGAAAAAACAATAGATTTACTCTTGTTCCTTCATCTTGCCTGTGATGGAAAACATAGCAAAATCAATGACGGAAAGCCCATTTAACATGGATCTGACTTGTACATGCAGTTTACTAATGCTTTGTAATGTAACAAAATGCACAAAATGCATCTTCACTTAATAAGCCCTTAGCCTATTTAATAACTGATATTAAAATTGAAATACACAAACACCCACATGTTAAAATATTTAAATCTCACTGGAGAAATTATCCACATTTCTTCACTTACAAACATTAAGACCCCCTCAAATGGCATTTGCTCAGACAAAGATCCATTTTTGCCTTGTTCACACATTTTGGCCCAAAATAGCCTTTCTATCAGCTGAAAATATAATGAATAGGGTGTTAAATTTCCACAATTGTGTCGCCAGGTGAAAACACTGCACATGCAAAGAAAATGCATGTGTTAATAAATCGAAATTATTATTATTGAAGTGCTTACCCCCACATTAGCCACTTGATGTGACCAGCTTTTTGTTCTGCCCCGACTCCTTAACTACATCAGCCCTGGAAGACTTTACCCCCTTCACGACCAGGCCATTTTTTGCTTTATTGCACTGTGCTACTTTTACACTGTACGCAAATTAAATGTATATAATTTTTTTTCACACAAATAGAGCTTTCTTGTGTTGGTATTTGATCACCACTGGGTTCTTTATTTTTTATTATTTAAACAAAAAAAAAAAAACTGAACATTTTGAAAAAGGAAACAATGGGCTCCATTCACAAAAGGAACTTGCATGCGACACTTAGGTTTTCTGACCCATTTTGCCTAAATATTGCATGTGATCCTGTAACTGTCAATTCAGAATACTGTTCTGCTGTATTTGCCACAAAATGCTGAAAATGCTCGGCAAATGCCACATGAACAGGTGTTAAACTCAATTCACTCAATTCACAGAAGGAAATAAATAATTAAATGCATGCGGTAATTAAGTAGTGGTCCAGGAATGTGGTATGTGTGGAATGTGTACTGGTTGTTAAGAAGAGGACGGCCGTCTGCTCCTCAACAACCAGTAAACACCATGGTTGTTAAGGAGCGGGCAGGCGCTGTGTCTTTAACAACCGATGAGTAATCAGCTGTCAGCGAGATTACCCGCTGACAGCTGAAGGTAGAAAAAACAATTGCCGGAAATTTAAAAATGCGAAAAAAACTGCGTGGGGTCCCTCTGCCAAATCCATACCAGGCCCTTTGGGTCTGGTATGGATTTTAAAGTGAACCACCATGCCAAAATTACAAAAAAATATGGTGTGGGGTCCCCCCAAAATCCACACCAGACCCTTATCCGAGCATTAAGCCTGGCATGTCAGGAAAGGGAGGGGACAAGCGAGCCTCCCCCCATCCTGAACCATGCTAGGTCACATGTCTTTAACATGGGTGGTTGCTATGGAACAGGGGGTCTCTGCCCCCGGAAAGCACCTTGTCGCCATGTTGATGGGGACAAGGGCCTCTTCTTCTCATTCTATGAAGGTAAATAACCTTCTGTGTGCAGCTGCCCAGCCCCCAATCCAACCCTCCGATCCAGCAATGTTCCCGGTAGCCTTGGTATTATGGGGACTCTCCCTCCTTGTTGGCTGAGACAGCAGCAGGAGTCTATTGGCTCCCACTGCTGTTAATTACAGCTAGTGAGCCATTGAGGAAGGAGCGGGGGAGGAGGGGGCACAGCTCTATGTGTTGTATCGACCCATAGAGCAGCACCTCAGGGGCAAGCACACAGTGCTCTCTGGGGGCACTGCTCGAGGTGGAGGAGCCAGGAGCCCCAGCGGAGGACCTGAAAAGAAAAGGACCTGGGCTGCTCTGTGCGAAACCAACAGAGTAAGTAAGTATAACATGTTTGTAATTTAGAAAAACAAAAACAAAAAGCTAAGCTTTAGTATCACTTTAAATAACTAAGGGCGGAGTCACACAGTGATGTCACCGGGTGACCTCGTCCCCTTGTGACATCATTGGCCAGGGGCATTTGGTGCAAGTGTACTTTTATGTTTTCAGGTCGTTGGTGGAGGCAGGTGTCATGTTGATGGATCTACACTGGGGGACTTTTATTTTTATTTTTAAATAGGGAACTTGTCAAAAACTCTGTAATATCTTTTTTTACACTACACATTTTTTTGGGGTTGAATGAGTAGGGGTATGTACCCCATATTCATTAATATGGGGGGCTGGGACCTGGGGGGCCCCCTTGTTAAAAGGGGTTTCCAGATTCTGAAGAGCTTCCTGCCCACAGACCCCCACAACCACCGGCCATGGTTGTGGGGAAGAGGCCCTTGTCTCCGTCAACATAGGGAAAATGTGCTTTGGGGGGGCAGCGCCCCCTGCCTCAAAGCACCCCCCCATGTTGAGGGCATGGGGCGTGGCATGGTTTGAGGGGGGGTGCTCACTCGTCCCCTCCCTTTCTCTACATGCTGGATTGCATGCTGGGATAAGGGTCTGGTATGGATTTTGGGGGGGACCCCAAGCCATTTAAAAAAAAAAAAATTGCCGTGGGGGTTCCATACAAAATCCATACCGGACCTAAAGGGCCGCTGACGGTTGTTAAGGATGTTAAGGTTGTTAAGGACACGGTGGCCACCACTACTGAACAACCATGTTGTTTACTGGTGTTAAAGACACGGGCAGCTATACGTATAAATAAATAGTCTACCGCCAGGCGCATGACTTCATAAAATAACTCATGCAGTATTTTAGTAGAATTTTTTAGTGAATGCCAAAAAACCTTTTGAAAAATGCTGTGTGGTATCTTACTTGGATACGGTAAGATAGGGCTTTGTGACTGGAGCTATTTTCTACTTTATGCTATAAATCATATCCAATAAAAACATTATAAAAAATAATTTCTGCTACATGTCATTGGTAAAAACAAAAAATCCCACTAAGTGTATATTGAATGGTTTGCGTGAAGGTTATAGAGTCTAAAAACAATGGTATATATACTGGATTTTTTTTGTATACTACTATTCGTTGTGATCAGCGACCTTATAATGGAATTATGATAGTGCCATTAACTGACACTGGGTGGAAACTGACTAAATGCCATTGACATTACTAGTGACTCTAATACAGTGATCAATAATACTACTATACACTATCACTGTACTAATGACACTGGCTTGGAAGGGGTTAACATCTAGGGCGATCAAAGGGTTAACTGTGTGCTTAGCAATGTGTAATGTGTGTAATATGTGCTACTTTGTACTTATAATCTCTTTGTTTCTTATCCCTGCCAAGATACCGAGAGATTGTTCCCCCTATACAGAGCCCTGTGTTGACTGTCAACACAGGGCTCTGGGCTGTGATTGGGCACAGCCCATCAGCAGGTCCCAGCCATGAATAATTGGCTGCAACCTGTTGACAAAGTCCGGCTGTATACAATCACAGTGGGTGCCTTGCACGCGCCCTAGACCCTGAAACAGGCGATGACATACCAGTACATCACTCTGCCTGTACAGGCCACCCATCCGCAGTGCATTGTGGGTGGGCAGTCTGCAAGTAGTTAAATAGTTTGGTTCCCACTGACACACCTGGTTATAGGTTAAAAGCTGCTGACACCTGTGTAACTCAAGTGTTGGCATGCTACCACTCGATAACATTACACAGAAAATAAGCCACAAGCAACTGGATAGTAGATTAAATAGATGTATTATGGCAAGGCAGTTAAACAATGCATGAATAATAAACAGGCAACGGGAAATGTTTAAAGATGCTGAACTAAATCGGATGAACACTGGCCTATATTGTGGCAGATAACTATACTTAAGCAAGGCTAACCTAATTTTAACTGGTAAAAACGAATAACATTAATTAACCCAAAAAGGTGTCCTCAAGTGCACTCTGTGCATATAGCCCCTTAATTAGTAGTGTACGCGTTCCTGACATGGGGTACCCCTGGAGGTGGCTACAAAGTACCTAGTGCCTAATCATCAGTATTAGCTGGCTATTGTTGGGGCCAGTCTGTAAGGTGGTGCATGTGAAGCTTTCCCTTTAAGAATGTACAATGGATGGCTGATGGGCTGCTAAGTAAGGAGCAGTCTCTACCCATTAACTGTGGGCAGTAAGGATGCATATTCCTTATATGTGCTGCTGTCTTTGTATCGCTTCCTTTATGTGAAATCCCTAGTGATCCTGCTAGTTCTCTTGCTTTCCTATTAAACACTGACCACACTAAGCAGGAGAGCACACCATGGTCAGTTCTCTATGCTTTCCTGCAATGATCCCACTTGTACTGTCAAGCCCCTGCTACACAGCCATTCACTGGAAAGCTCAGTGTGCTGCTGCTTCTCCTCCCCCAGCTCTTATGCAGCTGAGAACAGAGGGGATGTGATCACTTAAAAAAAAAGGTAAAAAAGGTGTTAGGAAAAGACCTATGGTTTTTAGGGACTTGTGCGCTCTATTTAAACCCTCCATGCCCAGCAGCCGGTGCTGTCTGTTCTACAGCGTTACCCATGCTCTTTAGCAACCCTGTATACCTGTGACCCAGCTTGATCCCGTACCTGCTTGAACTCTGTCTGCACCGACCCCCAGCTTGCCTACGACCACTCTCCTGCCTGATCCCTGTGTACCTCAGCCTGTCTGCCTGTTATCAACCCTGCCTGCACCCGACCATCCGACTGCCTGCTCCTCCTGTACTGCTTTCCCTGCATGTTGTTGACCCAGCCTGCATCACTATTCTTCAATCTAGCACAGACTTCTGGACGACAGCTTATCATCATCTGTGTCCAATCCAGCCCTCGTGCCCCCCTGCGCTCCAACACTCCCTGTCTGCTCTACCAGGGGTTCTGGAACCAGGGCCGTAAGAGAGGTTGCCTACTGCATAAGTCAGACTTTACCATCAGTTACGTGACAAAAGGTATTTATATTTTTTTTTTATATCTATACACACATGTTTTGCCTTTCATTTCTATTTTATACTGAATGGGTTGTTTATCAAGGTAGTCATTTGCATTCACTTTAACTGTGGGCAGTAAGGGATTGAGCTTGGTGGTACTACTCATCACTCCTGGTATGTAATGGATTTGGTCCAATATGCTTGGTGGTCAGTTGTCCCAGAAGACTCAGTTTCCACATTCAGGTCCTCATGATCAGGCTCTCGCTGCTTGCGTCCTGCTGCAAACACACATGCATCAACAGGTCCCTCCAGCTCCAGTCCCAGCTCCGCAAGGGACCTTTAAGTGGCTCAATTCTCTGGCTGTCTGGGCACGTAGAACACCATAAAAGGCACCCCAGACTCCATTCAGACTCTGTGCTCTGGTGTGGTGCACAGACCCCAGCAACAGTTCTGCACTCTCTGGCTCACCACACTAGACTCCCCAGACCACCAGTGAATTACATGGGAAACGTTATTTCCTTCCATCCTCTGTATGCAGGGATTTGTGTCCCTTATAGTCCACAGCCCCTTCACTTGTATTGTGCAGCACTCCTTTAAGGACTACATATCCCAGTGTCCATGGTGGCTGCATACCAAGTTCTCTCTCCACTTGACTGGGACAGAACCACTGTTGCCAGTAGGGAGGAGGACCAGTATTAAGGGGGATGAAGTGGGCAGATACCCACAGCCCACAGCTGCGATACTTTGTCAGTGGGGGGGTTATGGGTGAAAGATGAGAGCAGGCAAAGAGTGCTCAGTCCACTCCTCCAACAGGCAGCACCCGGCTACACAGATATAAATGAAAGCTTTTTTATATTGTTAAAAGGGAAAATATTGTATACTGACACGCAAACATTTCACAGAAAATACAAGGCTAGTGCATATTCATGCATCAAGGTCCATGGATAATAGGAAAATTGGAGTCTGTTTCTATTTGTAATGCTAGCTATGCTTTTAGTCATTTTCAGACAATTTAGACTTCTTTCTGTTTAAAAAAAACACACACATTTATCGGTAATTTTATGGTTTCAGTAGAAGTTGTTTTAGATAGCCTCTGTCGATCCATATGGTTATTTTTGCAATTAAAAGCTTGATTGAAATATTCTGGAAATTGTGATGAAATATGTACAGCCAGCACTGTATGCTTGGAGTGGCACAGGATATTTGCGGAATCTAATGTTCTTCATACTAGTAATAATGGGCTTGAGGTCTTTTATTTCTTAGGCACATTAAAGAATGAGCGGCTGTAAGCTGCACATATACTTTACAATTTCCGTAATTATCATGCATCTGTTTTCTGCACAATAGTGATGAGCTTGGGTGTGTTCAGACCAGGATCTGAACTTCCCACCAGGAAGCTGTCATTTGTGCGGGCCAATCAGTGTTGCCAACCGCCAGTATTTTTACTGGCAGCAAGAAAAAAAGGGGCACTTTTCTCCTGCCAGTAAATGGCAGTGACAGGAAAAGCTTGCCAGTAAAAAATATGGCTTGGCTTGCGCAGTTCCCGTCTGGACCATCCAAGTGCCTGCTATTGTGCGTTCGGGAGGCACCGGTGGGGGGTGGGTCTGGTGTGTGGTGTGATAACATGGTGCAAGGGAGTCGAGCGGAGTGGCCGGAGCCTCGTGTGTGGGCGTCACGCACCTGGTGGTGGAGTTTGTTTTGTGCAGGAAGCAACCATTCTTACTGCCCTGGTTCGGGTACCCCTGCTAGAGCAGACAGGAGGTTCCAGAGCACAGGGGGGCATGAGGGCTGGACAGGATCACTGGTGGTGGTGTGAAGGGTCGTGCATTCCGTAGAGTAGTGAAGCAGGCAGGGGTCAGCAACTGGCTGGCAAGCGGTACAGAAAGTGCAGGCTGAAGAATCGTCGGGTACAGGCAGGGTCTTTAACAGGCAGGCAGCGAGGTACACAAGGGTCAGGTAGAAGAGTCGTCATGGGCAAGCTGGGGGTCGGTGCAGGCAGAGGTCAATCAAGGTCAGACAAGCGGGGTCACAGGAACAGAGATCAGAATACAGGTTGCTCTCAGGAACTCACACTAACGCTGTAGAACGGACAGCATCTGCTGCAGGGTGCTGTTTGCTTAAATAGGCTGTTTGGCGCCATTGGCGTGCACACGTGCACGGGCGTGCGCACGAACACGCACAGGCGTGCGTGAATGCGCACAGGCGAATTTCCAGGCAAGTTATTCTTTCCTAACATTGCCCCCCCCAAAGGGGCAGCCTCCGGATGCCTCACCGGGTACCACTCTGCTGGCGGCTTCTCTTGAAGGCTTGAATTAACTCAGCAGCATGGATGTTTGCTTCTGGTTCCCAGGAACTTTCCTCTGGGCCATACCCCTTCCATTTCCCCAGATACTGAGTTGTGTTACCCCTTTTCCGGGAATCCAGAATGGCCTCGACCTCGAACTCCTCCTCTCCATTTACTAGAATTGGTTCTGGTGGACCCTTCTTTCGTCCCGGGAAGGGGTCTGGAGGGACTGCCTTGAGCAGAGATACGTGGAAGACTGGGTGAACACGTAAAGATGCAGGTAGAACCAGTTCATATGTCACCCTATTAACTCTTCTCGTCACTGGGAAGGGACCGACAAATCTAGGGCCCAGCTTTCTCGATGGACAAGCCAGTTTCAGGTTCCTGGTGGCCAACCAGACCATGTCACCTGGTTGTAATTCTAGCTCACCCCGCCTTTTCTTGTTGAAGGCCTTCTTACTGAGTTCCATAGTTCTGGAGAGTGGATCCTGCAGGAGCTGGGTATTCTCTTTAAAGAATTTGAGTGTTTCTTATACTGCTGGTACTATGTTTTCCAAAGCCAAGCCAGGTAGAAAGGTTGCGTGGAAGCTGTAATTCGCCCAGAACAGGGACTGCTTGGTGGCCGAGTGGATGGTGTTGTTGAAGGCGAATTCAGCCAGTGGCAGTACTGAGGCCCAGTCATCCTGAGAGAACGAGGAGAAACAAAGCAGATATTGCTCCAGGGTCTGGTTCGTTCTCTCAGTTTGGCCGTTAGTCTGAAGCTGATAAGCTGAGGACAGGGATAGTTCAATCCCCAATGCCGAACACAGAGCCCTCCAGAACCTGGAGGTGAACTGGACCCCATGGTCTGACACAATGCTGAGTGCTACAAAGAGCCAAACAACTTCCCAGACAAAGATTTCTGCTGTTTCTGCGGCAGTGGGTGTGCCCTTCATGGGCAGAAAATGGGCCATTTTGGTCATGTTGTCTACGACCACAAAGATGGTGGTGTAACCTTTAGATGGCGGTAATTCCACAATAAAGTCCATAGCTATCCGGGTCCATGGGTGTTCGGGTACAGGGAGTGGATTCAAGAGACCCCAAGCTTTGGCTTTGTCAGTTTTATTTTGTGCACAAGTAGTGCACGCGCTGATATATTTCCTTCCATCTCCCTCCACTAGTGGCCACCAAAAGGAGCGGGAGAGCAGTTCAGCTGTTTTGCGGGCTCCAAAGTGTCCTGCTAATTTATGATCGTGGCACAGTCCCAAGACAGTGGGGCATTGTTCCACCGGGACAAAGATTCGGTGACCGTACCACCATAGCCCGTCTTTGACTAATAGCCTGGGATCCGAGGGGGCGCTTGAGCCGGCAAGGGACCATCTGATTTGTGACAACAGGTCCTCCTGAGAGAGCAGGAAGTTCCGAGGTGGGAGAATTGTATCCGGAAGGTTACAGTTGCCGGGATCACTGAACATCCGGGAGAGGGCATCTGGCTTTACGTTTTTTGACTCTGGCCTGTAAGTCAAGTGAAACGGGAACCTTGAAAAGAAAAGTGCCCAACGAGCCTGACGTGGTTTTAGTCTTTTGACAGTCCTCAAATATTCCATATTCTTGTGATCTGTATATATCAGGATGGGGTGTGTGGCCCCTTCAAGTAGGTACCACCATTCTTCCAATGCCGATTTCATTTCCAGGAGTTCTCTATCTCCCACATCATAGTTCTTCTCTGGTGCGGTTAATTTACTGGAAAAGAACGCGCCTTTTGTTAGAGAACAGCGGTTTCCGAAGCGTCCACCTCTAGGACGTAAGGTAAGGCTGGGTTGGGGTGCTTCAAGATGGGCGCTGCTGGGAATAGTCCCTTCAGAGTCTGAAAGACTGTTTCGGCCTCTGTGGTCCACTGCGAATGTTTTGTTTCCTGAGTTGCAATGGCATTGAATCCCTTTAAGCTTTCTATAAAAGTTTGCAAAGCCCATGAAACGTTGGACCCCTTTCCCGTCTGTAGGTGCCGGACAGTCTAGGATAGTGGAGACCTTCTGTAGATCCATCAATGACTAAACCGAGGAACTAGATGCTTGATTGCTCAAAGGCACATTTCTCGGCCTTGGCATATAGCCCATGCTGACGGAGGCGGCTCAGGACCTTGGTTACATGTTCTCGGTGTTCCTCAAGAGAGGAGGAGAAAATCAGGATATCATCCAAGTAGATGATGACGAACAGGTCTAAGTAATCCCGGAACACATTGTTCAGGAAATGCTGAAACGTTGTGGGGCTGTCAGGATCTGTGTCCTTGCTTGGGTCACCTGCTGGTGGCAGTGTTTGGAAAACTAAATGGTGTAGTTCTGGTGGCCACCAGCGGGAGTCTCCCATGAGATTGAGCTTACAGGTCATTAAGCTGCACCTGATGGGTCTGCTGGGTCCATATAAGCCCGCCTTGCTCCCTGTCCCAGTGTTTTGGTATTTTCCCTGCAAGCTGTGTCCATGCCTGAACCTGACCTGCTCTGATCCCTGATCTGCGATCCAGACCCAGAGACTTGATTCCTGAACCTGCTCCCTTGCTCTCCTTCTGCTCCCAGTACCTGGCTCCCTGTTCCCCTTATCTGGTATCCCTGGTTGCTTATTGTATATGTGTGTGTTTTCTTCACTTGTATTTAGTTAGTCAGATAGGTGTTTATTTTGGGGTTTGGTGTGTTTTCATCTTTTACTTGCTCATTTATGTTTGCTGGTGTTTGGTGTTGGAAGTGTTATTTGTCTAATAAATATATTGATATTTTCACCTTACACCTAGTCCTGATTCCTTTAAGTGCAGCCAACTGTTCTGACCATCCCTGCTGGATACCTGCATATGGTATCCCTGACATAATACCGAAGCCATACAATCAGATCGGCTGCACCTAGGAATCAGGTCTGAGCATTGCTAACTGCTGCAAGATGCATGCTGAAGATATTTTGTATTTCTCACTGCTTGCAACAGAAGACAGGGATTATTGTTGCCAGATTTTGAAAGAGCAGACCAGGGAGCAATTGTTGGAATGCATCCGTCTGGCTCACTCTTTTGTTGACCAAGGCAGATTTTTGTTTGAAGAGGTTCAGCCACTAATTCAAATTTGTGCAGAGTTGGCTTTGTCTGGTGTCCCTAGTGGTGGTGATAATTACACCCCACCTTTCAGTTTAATGCAGGTGGTTTCATTGGTTTGGTTACTGTAAGACGACTCAGCCTTTTTTTTTGAACATTACTCAGCATGTTCCCAACAGGTGCTAAGGGAGTGTATTGATTCTGTGCAATCACTGGTCAGACAGGCAGTATGCAAATCTGATTTTGTGCAATCTTTATTACAAGCATGGTCAAAAATATTGCACTCGGCCTCTGTCAGCCTGCAACCACCCAGTCCTGTGGCCAGACACCTGGCTGCTGAAATGTCTTTTTCTCCATCGCCCATAGCAACCACAGTTGCAGCCCAATATACCCCACAAAAATCCTCAACAACTGCTCCCTCTTTTTTACCATCCTACTGCTCTTCTCCTCCATCAGCTGCACGCACTACTTACAGCCCTGCATCCCCATATAGAATTGCTGTGACTAAACCCAAAAAGAAACAGAAGTTTTTCCCAACCTGCACAATCCTACCACTATCCAATCCTGCCTCCACACCTGCCAATCTGATTCAGTCTGCTTCAACAACTGATCTGTTCCAGTCTGCCTCCACATCTGCCACCTTGGTTCAACCCATGAAAATTGGACCCTCTGTTTCCCACCTGCCTGTCACTATTTCTCCTAACTGTACTGGTTCTCTGTCCTTCACCCAGTCTGGCCCTATGGACTCTTTGCCGGCTATTCAATTTGACTTCATTGTTCCTGTGCCTGTTGATCCTGTGCCCGCTGATGCTATGTCCGTTGTTCCTGTGCCCGCTGTCCGGCCTGCTAATCCTGTGCCAGCTGTCGTGCCCGCTGTCAGGCCTGCTGATCCTATGCCTGCTGATCCTGTGCCAGCTGTTGATCCTGTGTCAGCTGCCCTGCCCGCTATCCTGGTGCCCGCTGTCCTGGTGCCCGCTGTCCTGGTGCCTGATGTCCTGGTGCCCAATGCCCTGGTGCCCGCTGATCCTGTGCCCGATGGTTCGGTGCCTGCTGATCCTGTGCCCAAGGTCCTGGTGCCCGATGCCCTGGTGCCCGCTGATCCTGTGCCTGATGGTCCTGATCCTGTGCCCGATGTCCTGGTGCCCGATGTTCTGGTGCCTGCTGATCCTGTGCCTGATGTCCTGTGCCCGCTGATCCTGTGCCCGATGTCCTGGTGCCCGATGTCCTGGTGCCCGCTGATCCTGTGCCCGCTGTCCTGGTGCCCGCTGATCCTGTGCCCGCTGATCCTGTGCCCAATGTCCTGGTGCCCGCTGATCCTGTGCCTGCTGATCCTGTGCCTAATGTCCTGATGCCCGCTGATCCCGTTCCCGATGACCTGATGTCTGCTGATCCCGTTCCCGATGACCTGATGTCTGCTGATCCCGTTCCCGATGACCTGATGTCTGCTGATCCCGTTCCCGATGACCTGATGTCTGCTGATCCCGTTCTCGATGACCTGATGTCTGCTGATCCCGTTCCCGATGACTTGATGTCTGCTGATCCCGTTCCCGATGACCTGATGTCTGCTGATCCCGTTCCCGATGACCTGATGTCTGCTGATCCCGTTCCCGATGACCTGATGTCTGCTGATCCTGTACCCAATGACCTGATGTCCGCTGATCCTGTGCCCACTGATCAAGTGCCTGCTGATCCTACGCCCGATGACCCGGTGCCCGATGACCAGGTGCCCGATGACCCAGTGCCCGATGACCCGGTGTCCGATGACCCAGTGCCTGATGACCCGGTGTGCACTGATCAAGTGCCTGCTGATCCTACGCCTTATAACCCAGTTCCTGATGACCCAATGCCCGCTGATCCAGTTCCTGATGATCCAGTGTCCACTGCTTCAACGCTTGACGATCCGGTGCCTGCTGCCCAGTGGGACGATCCGGTGCCTGCCGCCCAGTGTGACGACCCGGTGCCTGCTGCCCAGTGTGACGACCCGGTGCCTGCTGCCCAGTGTGACGACCCGGTGCCTGCTGCCGTCCGTGGCCCAGCAGTGTGACCC
>BLSH010354143.1:95994-122342 GCA_018402905.1 Glandirana rugosa | reverse complement strand
GGGCATAGTATAATACTGGGGGGATGATGTGAAAGGGGGGTGTGGCAAAGGATACTACTGTGAGGGGGGGGAGTGATTTGAAGCGGGGCATAAGACACGTGTTTGTATTGGAGGCTTTTTTTTAGGGGCGCCGATCCCGGAGTGCACCAACTATACCCTATCATATTATTCCTGTAAGATATTTGATCCAGTGATCCCAAATGTTCTCATAACATATAAGTTTATCATTTAGAATTGTGGAAAAGCATCCATGAATCATGATCCCTGACAGGCCTTCACCAGCTCAAATTGTATTGTGGAACTTCGTCCAGTATTTCGCAATGGAGATCTTCGCTGCCACAAATGTAAAGGTGATCAATCCTCTCAAATGTCTCGGGGACGCCTCCACATGGCCACATAAAAGTGCTTCCTGGGGGGATTTTCTGAGATTTATTTTCATGAGAGATTAGATAAAATTATAGAGATATATTCAAAAATGTCTCACCTTCGGGCACTGCCACCACCCTTGGAGAGACCCCCTGGACACATGATGCCACCCTGGTCGGGACCATATACCATTGCAACAATGAATCTATATATGCCAAATCTATGTGTCTCTTTGTTAAAAGATCGGCATTACACACAATCCTCCAAGCTGTCAGCTCCCCTCCAGGAAACACTCTCTAACCACTTGGATCTCTTTTTATTTCTTATTTTTCATGTAAATGAATAAGTTGGCACTTTATGATTGTGTGGTTGATTGATTGTGGGTTTTGATGTTTTAGAGCAGTAATTATTTATGGCACAGCACTGTAATCAATTCTTATCTATTTTAGTATTGTGTTATATTGTTAAAAAAACCCTTGCAGTTAGCCATGACGCCTTGTTCTGAGAAACATCTAAAAGGTAAAAAATATTTTTAGCAAACATTTTTTAGGCAACCTGTGTTTATGGGAACACAAAACACATATAAGGTTTTCTCAATTTGCCTGGAAATACACTTTAAATCAACGGGTTAAGTTATACTTATTCCTTACAATACTTACTCCTTGCTCCTGAAGTCTTCCTTCATCTGTGCGACTAGTCCCACAAAACCTCCTTTCTAGGGCACTCCAAGCTGCAGTTGCACACCTGCCTTCTCTAAAGCCTCTTACACACAGGACGACAATCGTATACAACAGGTCGTACTAACGACAGTTGTATGCGATATCGATCATTTGTATGCGCGATTAGAACAGCCGAACACACGACGGTCGTACAAGGGAGTTGTATGAGCAAACTAGAAAACTTGGTCGTACCAACAAGCTCTCATATGACTGTTGTATCGTGTGCACAGAGCATTTGGTCCAACAAGTTGTATTGTGCAAAACACGCATACTCCGAAGTCAGGAACGGCCGGATGCTAATTACATGCACCTGAACGTTCTTTCTGTGCTCGTACGATCATGTAGTGCAGTCAGTATGCAAGTTACATTATGCAACATACGATTTGCGGCGATCGTACGTACGATCGTCGTCCCGTGTGTACGAGGCTTTAGTATAGTGAAAGGTTAATAGCTGGAGCTGGGTGTAAAGTAAGTTATGCCTTCTCTACAGCTCCCCCTAGAGCTAATGTGTATTTCGCCCTTGTATTATGGGGGGGGGGGTGCAGGGGCTGTAAATGACAATACTCTGGTTTTTATTGTCATCAATAACTGACATTAAAGTATTACAGAACTGAGGAGCCTGTATTCACTATATCTGATCTCCCACAGTACATAGAACATGAAAATGCAAATAATTTAGTGAATATAAACTGCTAAATACCTGTTCTCATCAGCAGTCTTGTAACTTCTATCAGTGTCCAGCAGAGCACTAGTTAAAGCTTGTAGGAGGAGATTTCATTCTCCCCTGATTGTCCTATGAGGCTGCAGAACCTGTCTGAACAGTGCTGATTGGCCCTGTGCTGATCACATGCACTCTGCCAAGTAAAAAAAAAAACTCTCTAGTAATAGACACTAAACTGAGCATGTGCAGCTTGCTCCCAAGGCTCTGTTCTATCAGCAGATAGATTGGGGACTGTGGAAGAAGAGGAGGATCAGAGATCACAGGATCAAACAGCCTTTTTACACAGTGCAGAGGATTAACCCCTTAGGTTCTACAGTGAGTTTAACAAGCATGATTACACAGACTGATTTTACTGTTGTGGGTTTAGTAACACTTTAAGCTATGCATATTCTGCCACAAGACATATATCTTGAGCCCTGCCAAGTTCCACCTACAGTTAAGCTGGCCATACACCATACAATTTTCTTATTCTATTTTCTTTAGATTCACCTTCAACTATGTAGTGCAAGGGCCTGCCTGATTGCATACAAATTGAAAGTGTTTAGCTTTGACCTCATATGATATGATTTTGGTATATCTAAAGCAAAGTTGTACGAGAATTGTATAATGCATGGCCAACCTAAAAGTGGGCATTATTCTGATTCTGAAGCTAGATCTCAATCACACTAATAAAATGAACCACTAAAATACTCTATATTTGACAAAGCTCCTCTACCACTGGCATTTTCTTTACCGTTGAAGAAAAAAACCCTTTGAGGAAATCCTGAAAGCACAGTAAATAGTCCTCATACCTGGTGAAAACATACATTTTTATTATATTCATCTACCTTGTGTGACAAATGAACACATTTTGTTCTTGTTAAGGTGATTGTATACAATGTTGTATTAAAACTCGACCAGTGTATACAGAATCAATGCTGGACTTGCAGAAAAACTGGATAAAGCTTTTCAGAGCAAAACTAAATAGTGATGAATGTTTTGTTTCTGCATTACCATATTATTCTGTTATTCCACATTAGGCTATCTTTGGGAGGAGGGAAGGACATGCCATTCCTAAGCAATAGGAATTTAATAAGGACATTGTCACTATATAAATAATGCGTCCTCCCTCCCTATAAGCCCCCAGGGAATGGCTGGTACTGGGCGGCTGTACACAGCTAGCTTGCGCTGTCTCCCCTATTTACACAGATTAGCATCGAGCACGCAGCCAGCTCCAGCCAATTTGTACTAATTCATTATTAATCAGAGAATTCTCCTTCGTTAAGGACGCTCAGGGTGGGTGACTCTGCTATGTTTAACCCTTGATCTACACATTTTTCCTATGGGATTAAATGCATGGTACAAAAGCTGGATTTCTCTCCCTGTGGGTTATGCAAATTGGTTAATACATTATTAATGTCACTGATCTAAGCTCAAATGTTGCTTAGGTATCGACAGGTGTCTGTATTGTTAAGGTACATTTGCCAATGCTACCTATATTGGAAATCAGTTGTATTAGTTGGTTCCATATTGCATTCTGCCTATAGCTAAAATACACAGGACAAGGAGTAAATGAAAGGAGAGTTAGAAAAAAATAAATCAGAAAAATTAAAATGTGAACTAACACCCTACACCCACCCACCTCCATGTTGTCCACTGTACTTACCTCTGTGGGTGATACGCTGTTGTGTAGCGGTCCGGAGATTTGAAATCCCCTACTCTTCTCCCCCTTCTTTCTGCGGGGCATCCAGGATTAGGGTTGCCACATCATCCCTTTAATCCAGGACACACATTAATTACACGGGTTCTGTGGCTGATTAAGGTGGTAATTAAACTCACTTGGTGCCTTATCTGCATTAAATTAGCCTCAGAACCTGTGTAATTCATGTGTGTCCTGGATTAAAGGGATGATGTGGCAACCCTATCCAGGATGGATCAGAGCGATTCTTGGTGCTAGTGCTGGCCAATCAGAACCAAAGTTCATGAGTCTGAAGTAGTCTGAACTACTAGAGATGATCGTTAATTGGCTGGTGTAGGTTGCTTAAAGGGTTAGTTCACCTTTGCAGAAAAAAAATTAAAAGGTGAACTAGCATCCTACACTCTCCATATCACCTCGGTCCCTGCTGTACTTACCTCCATGGGCGATGAGCTGTCAGTGCCCACATAGCCGGTGCAGTGGTCCGGGGGTTTGAAATCTCTGCTCATTCTTCTTTCTGCAGGGCTTCCATTATGGATCATAGCGATTCTGTTTGGTCAGTGCCGGCAGAGAGAATCACTCTGATCTGTCCTGGAAACCCTGCCACTTTTTCAGTGCTCATAGCCCTATAACTTTTATAGAACTCAGAAGGTTCTCTCCCCCTTCCGCTGCCAACCATCGTGGAGCCCATGCTCTCCCGTTCCACAGCATCACTGTAAGCAGCTGGTTCAGCTGCCCACAGAGGAGATGGAGGAACTCAAATCTAGTACCATAGCTCATTGTAAAATGACGTCAGCAGGAACACTCCCTCCCTCTAGGCGGGCATCATATGACATCCACCCATTCTCACCACTCTCGCTCGCCCCCGGGGGGACACAGCACGGTGATCGGGGATCAGGTGTATCCCTCAGGACACAGCCCATCCCGGATCAGTGTAAAGAGCCAATAAAAATGGCCTTCAAAGTTGTGACAGGTCGTCAGGAAATTATATGGTACTCCCTGCATGTTGGGCCTCTCTATGTGGCCAGGGTGTGAAAAAGTCTCACACATGTGGTATCACCATACTCGGGAGGAGTAGCAGAATGTATTTTGGGGTGTAATTGCAAGTATGCATATGCTGTGTTTGAGAAATAACTTTTCATTATGTCAATGTTGTGTAAAAATAAAATAATTATTTCTTAATTTTCCCAAGAATTGTGGTAAAAAAAATGACAATGTCAAAAAACTCACCATGCCTCATACTAAATACCTTGGACTGACTACTTTTCAAAAAAGGGTCATTTGGGGGGTATTTACACTGTCCTGACTTTTCAGGGCCTCAAGAAATGAGATAGGCCATCAGTGCATCAGGTGTGATCAATTTTCAATGTTTGGCACCATAGCTTATAGACTCTATGGCTTTCACACAGGCCAAATAATATACACTTATTTGGTTTATTTTTACCAAAAATATGTAGCAGTATAAATTGTGCCACAAATTTATGAACAAAAATTACTTATTTGCAAAATGTTATAATAGAAACTAAAAAAAAGTGTTTATTTTTCAATAAATTTCGCTTTATTTTCACTTATATCGCAAAAAAAACAACAAAAAAAAAAACAGTGGTGATTAAATACCACCAAAAGAAAGCTCTATTTGTGTGAAAAAAAATGATAAAAAATGTGTTTGGGTACAGTGTTGCATGACTGAGTAATTGGTATTCAAAATGTGAGAGCACTGAAAGCTGAAAATTGGTCTTGGCAGGAAGGGGGAGAAAGTGCCCTGTATTGAAGTGGTTAAGCAGTTACAGCAGCAACTTTGTTTTCATTTGGAATTATGCCATATGGATAAAAGCTGATCATTGTTATTACCCCTGTTAGTGTTATATGGTTTGATACAACCCCTGGGACTTAAACCCCATAAACACGGGCCGAATATCGAGCGATATTGGTGGGTTCAGTAGAAACCAGCCGACATTCGGCCGTGTGTATGTCAGCCAGTCTGAAAGAAGCTGACTGAATGTCCAGCTTCTGTTGAAGGGGCATGACCGAAAAAGGTCAGCTGATTACCATCGGATCAGTGCTTTCAGAGAGAGAGCACTGACCAGTGTGTTCTGGTGGGCGAGACCAGCAGGGGAGATCCGCTGTACTAACTATCCGATGTTAGTGCAGCAGCTCTTCCCGAGCTCTTTTTCGGTCAGCATGCTGAGTTGAATGAAAAAATAAACCTGCTAGTGTGTACCAAGCTTTAAATGTTAGCTGGACAGCCTGTCTGTTTAAGGAAGTGGAATTATCTACTGGGAGGATCAAAGTGTAATAACATTATGCAATTGGGGGGGGGGGGGGATGCTGTGTTAATGCTTCTGGCAGACTGCATCATATATGAAATTTTTGATTTTGTCTATCATTACACTTTACATAGGGTATGTGTGTGTGTGTGTGTGTCACTAACAAAATTTGCCATTTTGCCATTTTACTTAGGATCGATCCAAACTGATATTCTTATATCTGAAAAGGAAAGAATCTCTGAAAAAGGAACAAGGTTGAGGCTGGGTTCACACCATTACGAATTGGATGCGGGTTCTTAGCATCCAATTTGCAATAGCAGGAGATACTGACCGGCTCTCTGTGGAGCTGGTTCACATATCTCCGCTGCGGCTCCAGTGCGAATTTGCACAGGAACCCTGTGCATCTTTTGGTCCATTTCAGGTGCAAATTCAGCCAAAAATTCAGGCTGAAATCGGACCTGAATGGGTGAACCTGAATGCACTGGACCCCTGCTGTGAACCGGTGCCGTCGGAGGTGTGAACCCAGCCTAAAGCTTTTTACAATTAGTCATTAAAGATTAATAGATAAGCAATGGCATCTCCCAAATGGCAAATATATCATCAATAAAACGTACCTATATAAATGGTTCTCTTTAACTGCTTGCCGACCAGCCGCTGCAGTTATACTGTGGCAGGTTGGCTCGGCTGCGCGAATTGTCAAATGTGCAGGTTAGGCTCGTACACAGCTTTCTGGGGGAGTGCACGCACTACCGGAGGCGTGTGCACACACACCGATTGGCCAGTGGGGGAGCCAATCAGCAAGTCCGGCGGACTCGATGTCTGCCGACCTCCTGCAATCGCTCACCGCATAGACAGAATGGGGATCTGCCAAAATATACAAGGCAGGTCTCCGTTATGTCAGGGGATGACACACAGATCCTGTCTTTCTGCTATACAGGAAGACGGATCTGTGTGTTGTCCCAGGCAGCTCATCCCCCATACAGTTAGTAAACACACCCAGGGAACACATTTAACCCCTTGATCGCCCTTGACGTCAACCCTTTCCCTGCCAGTGCCATTAGTACAACGGCAGTACATATTTTTAGCATTATCACTGTAATAAGTGGAATACCATTGTTATGGTAGCAGATAGCTACCATAACCCTGTATTTTTTTTTCAACCGGCGATTCTGTTTCAGATAAAAGTAGTCTCTGCTGTGGCATATTTTTAGCATTATCACTGTAATAATGTCACTGGTTCCCAAAAAAGTGTCGAAAATGTCAGGTGTCCGATCTGTCCACCACAATATTGCAGTCCCGCTAAAAATCGCTGATCACCACCATGCCGTATCAGAAAAAATGGCCTGGTCATTAAGCATTTCCAGACCGCCCGCCATCATTATACAGTGGTCCTTTGAAGTGGAATACCGCTGTTATGGTAGCAGATAGCTACCATAACCCTGGTATTTTTTTTTCAGCCAGCGATTCTGTTTCAGATAAAAGTGGTTTCTGCGGCAGTTGTGCCGCAAGATCACTTTTATTGGCTTTCCTGTCCTCTCCATTGCTTACCGTAGCAGCGGAGATAATTGCGTCTGCTCCTCCCCTGCACTGGATGCCGAGTGAGCGGAAGATGCCACCAACTCGACTCCATAGCATTGACTGGCGGAAGCGACGTCAAACGTTACTTACGTCCATAGCTCTTGAAGGGGACTTTTTTTAAGTGTCATTATTTTATTTTTCTTATTGCATTTTAGTGTAAATATGAGATTTGAGGTATTTTTGATCCCAGATCTCATATTTAAGAGGTACTGGCATATTGTTTCATATTACAAGGAATGTTTACATTTCTTGTAAATGGAATAAAAGTGAACATTTTTTTTTTTAAAAGGACAGTGTAAAAATATTAAAAAAAAATTTAAGTGCCCCGCCGAGCTCGTGCGCAGAAGCGAACGCTCACACATGTGAGGTATCGCTGCAATCATTAGAGTGAGAGCAATAATTTTAGCTCTAGACCTGCTCTGTAACTCAAAACTGATAACCTATAGGAATTTTTAAACGTTGCCAATGGAGATTTTTAAGTGCCAATGTTTGTCGCCATTCCACGAGTGGGTGCAATTTTGAAGCATGACATGTTGGGTATCAATTTACTCGGCGTAACATTATCTTTCACAATATGGAAAAAAAATCGGGCTAACTTTACTGTTGTCTTATTTTTTAACTCAACTTTTTTCAAAAAAATTGCGATTGTAAGACCGCTGCGCAAATACGGTGTGACATTAGGTATTGCAACGACCGCCATTTTATTGTCTAGGGTGTTAGAAAAAAAATATATAATGTTTGGGGGTTCTAAGTAATTTTATAGCAAAAAAAATTTTTCTCAAAAAGAGGCTTGGTCTGGAAGTGGTTAAGGGGGTAAATCCTTTCCGGGGCTGAAGTGGTTAAAGCAGAACTTAACTGCGTTTGAGCACCACAAACTGAAAACACTATTTGATTAATGTTTAATATTCAAAGCAAACTCACCTATCTATCCATGTCTTTCTGCTTTATTTTGTTGAGTAATCACTTTGAAAAAACCTTCTAGAATTTCTAGCTGCGCCCATCTTGAGAAGGGGCAGATGATTTATGTACCACTTACTTCCAGGAATCCATCTGCCCCTAGCTCAGGCATGCAAGGCGGGGGGTGTTTTTAGCTGAGAAAGTCCCTCTTTACCTACACCAGATGAACATAAAATGCTCTTAAAATGGTAGTAAAGTCTAAATTAGAAAAAAAGCTGACAGCAGGGTTTTTATAACAGAAGAAACTGTAGAGGTCTCTTCTGTCATAAATCTCCCCCTACCTGACAGCAAGCAATGTGATATGAGCCTCGCATGCACAGCTCAAATCACATTTATGGCCCACTCTCTATGCCATAGCAATGTGACTCACGTGTGAATGCGTGGGAGTGACATCATCCTGGCCCGGCCAATTAAGCAGCCAAAGATACAAAACCTGGAACAAAGACCAGACGAACATGGAAGCGGTGGGGACCTTGCCAGAGCACAGCTCTGGAGCGCTTAGTTTGTCAGTAAGTCTGTCATAATGTACTAGTATGCAGTGCATACTAGTACATTATGGTTAAAACCTGCAGGGAGCCCATTTCTTTAGATTTCTCACTAACTTTACTACCGCTTGAAGGATTGAAAATAGTAAAAGTTACATAGTTAATATGGTTGAAAAAAGGCACAAGTCCATTCAGTTCAACCAACCATGTTGATTGAGAGTGTTTAGTTCTGCTTTCAAAATATGTTTTATGTATACTATATTCAGCCATGTTATACATGTATTAGCATAAGGAAGGGCTACATTGTTTTATGTGTATTTTTTGCAAACATAAAGTAATTATTTTGCAATAGAAATTGCAATTATGTGATGAAAAATCTGTATCTATGTGCATAACCCAGAGTTTTCTATCAAAAATGTACTCTCCTTAATACTTCTGCGTAGAAGTATAAATATTCTAAATATTCAGGTAATAAGTTTTAAAGGAAGTTAACTGTGACAGACAGCCAGGACAGGGGCTTTTGGAAGGGACTACAGGGTGGCCTTTTCCCTACGGACTATGTGCCCTGGCTTTTAAGGGAACACTACTCTTTGGGAAGTGTGCACCTGGGGGACCCTTGGAGTGGTCTTGTTTGGAATCAAGTCCATGTCTCCCCAAAACACACAGACTCTGAGACTCTAGGCCCACAATCCATGTTTAGGGCCTAGATGCTCCATTACCAACAATGACTGCTTCAGACCGTGAGCCTCAGAACAGATGTTAATGTAATCAGCTCAAACCACTGGGATTGCCTGCTATAATATGTTTATTGTAAGTAGGTCTCTCCCATAGTGGGCCTCCTAAGTGTCTTCCTCCCACTGTTAATTGTATCCCCTACCGTTTCTGTCTGTCTTCTCATCATCATGTGTTTATACTTGTAATAATGGGTATTGTACAGCACTTTGCATTCAGGGTTGTAGGTGCTGAATGGTCTCGTCACCTAGGCGTGTTTAAGTAATTAGCTCATGTTAATTGTATCACTGTCAGCTATTAGTTGCTAGAGGTAGATTATCATAGTATATGTTGACTGTTCTTTAGTTATGTTAATTATATTCCTGTATATAATTTCCTTTGCATATGATAATGTGACCAAGTGTTTATCTGATATTGTGTGGCATATAAATTTTCTGTTTTTCACCACCCTACACTGTGTCCCGACTAGTGACTGGGTGGGCTGCAGGATCTGGTATCGTTCTGTTACTGGCCAAGGGAAGCTTATATGTTGGACATTCTCCTCTTGAATACCGGAGTCCTTCACACTTACCATTAGTGAGTTTGGACAAAATAGAAAATGTCCTTGATCAAGAAAAAGTAGTGGAACAAGAGAAAAGAGAACTTTATCTGATATTTGTCAAGAGGAGAAAAAAACACAGATCCCAGCTGGAACCAAAAGGGTCCTGATAAATTTTAAGCAACATATACAACTGGATATTTTTGACTCAAAAACATTTTGATATCTTCATCTAAGATGCCCATTGCCCAATAATTTGCTACTATTTTAAATTGAATAAGTGTGCCACATTACTACCACTGAACCCCCTTTATCTGTTCATTTTAGGACTATATCTCTCTTGTTGAGATTTAGCCAGCATGCCTAAGGTGTACATCTTTACTCCTCTTGAATGTAAAGGGATTAAAATTCAACTTTTAGTCTGATCTGGGGATAGAGTCTATATGCACCCTTAGGATGAAATTCCAATTCCAGCACAGCACATTCAGAATCAGAAAGACTTACAGTAGCTATAATATATTATATGTCTGTGTTGTTTGTAGTCTGGTGCTGTGATTCTGGGACAACGAAGGAGATTTACTAAAACTGGTGCACACAGAATCTGATGCAGATGTGCATAGTAACTAATCAGCTTCTAGGTTTTAGCCCTGGTTCACATTGATGCTACTTTGAAATCGCTGCTACTTCACTTGATAGACATTGCACCTGAAATCGGCAAAAGTGCGGCGCTGATTGGAACGGTGTCATTAACAGTGTCATTAATGCCAATAGGCTGCGACTTGTCATGCGATTTGATCTCTCAAATCGAATGACAAATCGCTCCAATGTGAACCTAGGCTTATTGTCAAAGCTCAATGTAAGAAGCTAAAGTTAGAAGCTGATTGGTTACCATGCACAGCTGTTCTAGAATCTGTGTGCACCAGTTTTAGTAAATAACCCCCACTGTCTCTTGACACTCTTTCTGATCTTTGTGGTCTGGGCTTAGGAGAATCTGAGTAAAAAAATGAAATATATTATAGCAAAAGAACCTTCTATTTGGGTCTACCCAGATATAGAACAGATTAGGCAAGAAATCCACCTTATTACTTTCACATGTATTTATTTTTAGTATTTCTATTGATTGTTGACATGTAGAAAGTTTATCTTCGATATCCTATCCAAAAGTGCTGACTGCAGTTACTCATTCTATTGTTTCAAAATATAGATTTTAATTGTATAAACTGAACAGTAATTAGATTAAAAGAACATTTGTTAATGGCTTAATTCACCTTTAGGAAAAAAATAATAAATGCACATATTTTTGCAGGAAAAAATGTCTGCATAGCATTGCACTTACGATCAGACCGGGAGCATGTTACACATGTAATGTATAACATGCTCCAAGAGGTAAACTTATCCTTTAATATTTGTGCAAATCTGACTTTGAAATTAACATTATTACCAGATAATACCCATTATTGTATAGCACAGATGCAACCTAACATTAGAGTCATCTATTTCAAACTTCATACCGCTGTTTTAGGCTTATTGGCCATCGTACATGCAGTGCATTGAAAGGATCACTTCTATGGCCTAGGGCTTAGGGACCAGGGAAACAGGGGAGTTTGTTCTGAGAGTGGGTGGGGCTTGGCTACTCCAAGGGAAGGGAAAAGGGTCCAAAAGGAGAGATTTAGAGGAGGAAGGCTGAAGAGTTAATGAGGCTGAAAGCGTCAGAGGCATAGTTTTCTAGTGTATTGGCCAGTGGTGGCTAGCGGTCAATATTTGGGGGGGGTGGGGAGGCAAACAGACCTGACCCTCTCACTCGTACCTCCCCCCTGCGGCTCTCCATCCAATTGCACTACCGCCACCCCCCCCACGTGCGATCCGTGGCCTTACCTTATACAGCGGTAAAGGTGCGGGGAGGAGGACGAGGTGGTGGTGCACTGCTGAATCCGGGCTCCTGGAAGAAGCTGTTGCTGCCGCTGGGGCCATTGCTTCTCCTCCCAGCCTAACAGGAGACGCTTTCTGAGACCCGATTGGCCGGGAGTCCTAAGACTTACGGCCAATTGGGCCTCAGGATCCGCTTCCTGATTGGGAGGAGAAGCAAGAAGACATTAGCGAATATTAATCCGTGCCCTGCTCTGAGCCCTGAGCCCACCCTTTTTGAAGCCAATTAGAGCCTCCGGCTCTAATCACATACTTAAAAAAAAACCCACATTGAAATCCATGCGTCCGGCGCCCTGCATGGAGATTAGGGGCTGGGTGCATGAAGTAAGGGGGGCGGTGCCCCTGCGCCCCTAATGAATCTTGAGCCTCTGGTATAGGCTCAATTTTCTACTGATAATATTCCATGAGTTTTCTGTAGTCTGTTTTGCAGTTTTGTAGTAGCAGATTTTTTTTCTTGCACATGACTGGATGATGGTCGGAGATTTTCACTTCTTTCACCATGCTCTGAGGAAAAATCCTTTGCAAAGTGAAACTTCCCCTGCAAAATAAACTAACTATTTTCTTTTAGTAAATAAACCCCAGGTAACAAGAAATTAGAATATTATAGCAATGGATTTGTTGAGTGTACTATGACAGTGCCTTAAGACTGAAAAATTGATGTGCAGGTGAGCTTAGAATGCACTGAGAGTTTGTGGCCATGGAGGTTACCAGGGATGTTAAGGCCTCATACACACGGGCGTATCTTTAACCACTTAAGGACCGGAAGGATTTCCAGCTTTAGGACCGGAGCCCTTTTTGCGATTTGGCGCTGCGTCGCTTTAACTGACAATTGCGCGGTCGTGCGACGTTGTACCCAAACGAAATTTGCGTCCTTTTTTCCCACAAATAGAGCTTTCTTTTGGTGGTATTTGATCCCCTCTGCGTCATTTCTGATCGCCGCTATAAACAAAAGAAGAGTGACAATTTTGCAAAAAAAAACAAATTTCTTACTTTTTCCTAAAATACAAATCCAAAATTATATTTGCGATAAAAAAAATCGCAATTGGCGTTTATTGATTGGTTTGCGCAAAAGTGGTCGCGTTTACGGGTGATGAGAATTCATTTTTGGGGTTTTTATTTTTTTTTTATTTTTTACTAATAATGGCGGCGATCTGCGATTTTTTGCGGTACTGCGATATTTCAGCGGACATGTCGGACCATTTTGACACTTTTTTGGGACCATTGGCATTTATACAGCGATCAGTGCTATAAAAATGCACTGATTACTGTGTAAATGCCATTGGCAGTGAAGGGGTTAACCTGCAGGGGGCGCGCTAAGGGTTAAGTATGTTCCCTGGGCGTGTTCTAACTGTGGGGGGACTGCCCTAACAGGGGAAGGGAAGTGGTCACAGCCTTCATGTACAGGAAGGCTGTGATCACAGCCCTTCCCCCTCACACAGAGCGGAGGTCCGTGTTTACTTACACGGACCTCTGCTCCTTCGCTCCGGGGGGGCCATCGCGGGTAGCCGGCAGCAATCGAAGCCGCCGCACCCACTCCCCGGCCCTCCCCGGACACAGTGAGCGCGCGGGCGCGCCTCCGGCGGCGCGCGCGCGCTCACTATGCTCGATCACGCGGCTGCCGTCGTATGACGGCGATCCGCGTTACAGAGCCACTTTGCCGCCGTCAATTGCCGATTGACGGTCGGCAAGTGGTTAAAAATAAACAAACCGTCGGGCCTGACGTGAAGGAAAAAAATCGGCGTTTTTCGGAGTTATGCATCGGCGTTAGTGAGCGTAAGTGAGCGTCGGCGTCAATAGGCGTTTTTTAAAAAAAATCTTCCCTCTGCTATTTTCCAACCTAAAACGTTGGCATCAAAAAACGCCGGAAAACGCCGGTACAATATTAGTTGGCGTTAGTTGGCGTTTTGTGGCGTCGGCGTCAAAAATTGTCAAAACGTTACAGCCTCAGAACGCGATGGCCGTGGGTTCTACTTTCAGCTCACTAACGCCAACGCCATCTACAGCTCAAAACGCAGACTTTTTATGGGGCCATTGACTAACATGGAGAGCTGCAAAAAACGCTGGCGTCAAAAAACGTCCGTGTGTATGAGGCCTTACTGTTCTAATTCTGAACAAAAACATTGTCCTCTGAGCAGGTAGGGGGTCACAGAAAAGCTGGAGTTAGGCTTCAACCCATGAGCACAATAGATGTAGAGAATGTGTTCTCCTGAGTCACCAACTCCCAATCCTATTCTTTGAGACACAACATCACTGATGTGTTCTCTGGATGCATCTGTGAGTATACATTGTCAGCGTTGTGTTTACTGAATGCACCACATGAACTGCATGTATTAAACTGGGTGTTCTTAGTAAATACTGCAGTGGCAACACCTGCAACCATACATTATCAAATATATCTGTCTGTTAACTTGTATAGTGAGCACAGCTCCTGAACAGGTTTGAACATGCTTGGCACGTTCAATGAGCAGTATGTGTAGACTGAAACAAGGAAGCTTCAGTAGCATTATTGTATCTGACTGTAGTACTTAAAAATATCACACAGTACTGATATTATTTATGTCCTTACATCAGGGCCGTCTTTAATATTGATTAGACCCTGGGCAAATATTTTCTTGGGCCCCCCCATGCAATTTCACTCTCCATTTGCTCTGAGACATACAATAAATAGCAACTAGACTCAACATCAGTTTACTGAATCAGATCAGCAGTGATTTCGATTGGTTGCCAGAGGTTACAGCATATCATTACCACTTACTGTCTGGTTACTAGAGGTTACAGCACACATTACAGCTCACTGATTAGTTGCTAGAGGTTACAGCACATGCTTTCTGCTTGTTTGGTTGCTAGAGATTACTATACATCAATACTGCTCACTGATTGGTTGCTAGAAGTTACAGCACACCATCTCCTCACTGCCTGCACACCAAGGACTGGGGAGCACAAAGTCAATTTCCTGACACCACAGAAATGTGCTGCCCTTTAGCAGATACACAGCAGTGGCATCAATTATTAATGACACCCTCATGCATCTGCTGACGTGGAATTTCAAGCATGCCTTTGTCTCCCAAGTGGCAGCATCCAGTATAGGTGATGGTGAATATGACCTCAGGGGGGGCATGATATACATATGAATGCCACCTTTGTATACATATGAGCACAGCTGCCCGCCACTATTTACATATGAATGCTGCCGCTATTTACATATCAATGCTGGTTATTTACATGTAAACATAGGGTCTGCAGGTGAGTCATCTGTACACAACAATAGGGCAGAGTTGGGCAGCTTTAGTAGCAGCACTTAGATATCGGGACACAGCACAGGTCTAAAACTTCAAGGGACAAGGGAATTTAAACCAGGATAGTTGGCAAGCATGAGGCAGCTGCTTTGGGCCCCACAACAATGACAGGGCCCAGGGCAGCTGCCCCTTTTGCCCTGCCTTAAAGACGGCCCTGCCTTACATGTCATTGTTCAACAATGAGCATAATACAACAATGAGCATAATACAACACATACAATACACTTGCTGATACAATATTTGTGTGGTGTGTGCCACTTTATTTGGAGAACTCTTTTTTTTTCTACTTTTTGTGTTGCTGTTGTATTTATGGTTAGAAAAAAAAGAAGAACCCAAATATTCATCCAGGAACTATCCACCACATGCTATATAAACACAGACTATTTTTAGGTGAATGTTCAATCAGAATGGAGTACTGAAGTATATAAAACATATGACATTTTATTGAAATGTATAAAATATCCAGTCACTATCTGGAAAGGTCCACCCAATGGACCATAAGACCTATGGATGCGGGTGGGCGTCTGGATAGTGAATGCCGTCATTCACCATCTGGATGCCCACTCGCCATCATCGGTGCAGCTGCCATAGGAGTTGGAGTTTGATGGGACCAGGACAGTTTCCCATCTATTCACCGGTCCTTGTGAGCAGTCCTGCTATGACCAGACAACAGGTCCGCTTGTTTCTGGGTTCCAAGCATCTCCCTATTGGCGGTTTGGTGCTGTGATGTTATGTTGAATTTATAGTTTTACCTCTATACATATGAAAACATTTTGTCTGCAATACTCCACTTCCCCTGAAGAAGATAAGCATCAATTCTCCTTTTGAAACATGTCGGAACTTTACAGTTACACTTGAGAGTTGGTCCTTCACCAGAGGCCCCTCTTGTTGTCCTTTATAAGTATTGCCTTGCGGTGTTTCCTGTACATGTATACTGCAATTGGTTTTATGCGTATCTTTCCAGATAACGACTGGATATTTTATACATTGCAATAAAATTTCATATGTTTTATATACTTCAGTACTCCATTCTGATTGAACATTCACACTAAAAATCCCCCTGGGGCTGTTTCTATAGTCGTTGTATTTATGGTTGGTCAACACCATTTTTTCATTTTTACAGGTCACTATTAACTAGAATGATGCTCTTCATCAGACAGATAAGATCTAAAAGATATAGCTATAGGTTCTGTGCCCCCCAACAAACTTTTTTTTAATTTTTTTCTTCCAAATTGACTTCCACTATTTATATCACAAGGAGCACTTGCATTATTTCCAGCAACATTAATATCACCATTTGTTCCATTCAGATGATCACTCTGACCTGCATACATTTTAATCATTGTAACTACACATTGCTCCTTTGTATTCCAGAGAAAAAAAACCCCAAAACATGCTCCTGTGCTGATAGGCTGGGAAGACATTGCATTTTTCTATAGCGCAGGACAATCCGGCACAATAGCCTCTCCCTTTTATAAATAAATCAGTGATGAAAGGGTCATTACTTGTGATACAGACTCCGGTACTGCCAAGTGACCAGCCTCTGCAATCTTTATAAATGATGGGACCCTTAGGCTGATGGAACCAGTCTATGTTTGAAAGCTCTCATGACTTGAAGAAAAGTCACTGTAAATAGCAAACCAAGAAGAGTAGACAAACAGTTAATGATGAAAATAAGTAAACAAGGTATGAAGGTTGGGGGTCTGAGAGAACATGGAGGAGACAAGACCGAGAATGGTATTCCTACACCCACCACTCCCCCTCCCATTTCTGCTCATATGTCACTATTATTGAGCTGTCGTTCTGCTACAATTGTTTTCCTGAAATTGTTGTTTTATTAACTGGCTGCCTGCAGTTTGAGGCCTGTGACCTTGCCGGTTGTGTTTCTGTACTATACTCCATACAGCGTTTGCATTTGTATGTATGTGGCCATTCATAATCATAAGTGGACATTTATATTGCTGAAATTCCTTGTATACAATGAGAGTGGTGTTCGGAACAGGTGTGTCTCTTACACAGCCATCTCGAGAAAATGTCTTTACTGGAGTGGACAAGCAAGAAGTGTCCATTTCCTCCAGCTGTTATTAAAAAGATAAGAGACAAGATACATTGACCTTCAACCCAGATTACTAAACTGGATGATACTTGGGTATAGATGCTATTAGTTACATTTTAGACAGCATCTCCTATATAGATTATAGAAAGTTGCAGTTATATTTCTTCATACTGTGTCTTCGATATCATATAGCCAATTTTAAGCACACAAAGCCATAGTAAAATACACACAACCATTTTACCAATTAAAAGCATAGTCATTTCTTCTGTGTAACAATGTGTTGTATACTGGACACCAGTTATATGTTTTTTTGTTTTTTTTATTACATAGTGCTGTGCTACGAAGTGGTGTATGTGACTGTATGATATATACAAAATGGATTTGTAGAACGGTCATATAAGCTAGTGGCAGCATTTTAGGGAATGGTAGAATACCCTTTTGGTTTCATTAGTTTATCCTATTTCGTCATTATATTTGTATCATACTACACAAAGGACTAAGGTATGGCAAAATAAAATTCATGTAACAGGACAAAAAAAAGCCAAAAAAAACAGCCCCTAGATTGTGCAATTCCGGGGTAATAGTTTTTGTGTGGCTCTGCGTTTGATTTTATTACTGTAATTGTTGTCACCATTATAAAGTGTTTGGGGTCTACCTCTGATATAATGTTATTGTGCTTTCATGGTGCAGTTTGACAGCTTAATTTGCTGGGCAGGCAAATGTGACTGGTTGCTAAGAAGCTGGCAGCCGACGACTTCACAACAACCAGCCTGAGCAGGTTTTACACTCATCCGCGATTGTAATGAAAGTTTCACTGCATCTGGAGGTTTGGGGCGGTCAAACACCCCACATGTTCTTTAAATGCCGAACGGGCAAAGTTCAGACAAAATTCTGCTTTGAACCCAACCCAGCAATGGCAAATTAGTGTTTTTTGTCAAGTAAAAAAAAGCATGACATTTCTGCTAAGTGATTTACTTCTATGCTGTAAACAGCCTGAAAAGCTTTCATCTCCAGGCATTTAATTCTATTCACTACACACACAAAGACACACATGCACGCGTGCACACACACACCTAAATGAACTCCCTAGCTCTCCTATTAGAAATAAAACTGTATGGGTTATTAATTATAAACATTTGCCAAATGAACAGGCAGTGCTAAGCTTTCTTATTAGAAATCCCTATCATTTCTTTCAGCCAAAATATCATGGAAGCAACTTTTATTAATGATAAGATCTGTAATCAAAGAAAATAGCAATTTATACTTTTTAAAAAATGATCAAAAAATCCATTACGATTTTCCTTTTAAAAAGCACTTGTATTGGCTTCTGAATTCTGCATGAATTTGTGCACCCACGGTTCTCTTTCTGCTCTATAGTTTTTGTGCTTTTCTCAATACATTATAAAAAACACTATATTTAATTCCTTTTAGTGTTACTGTGTGGAATGTGCTGAATATATTACTGTAAAGTAATTGGAGAATAGATTGCAAACTTTAGACCTTATGCGTGGATTTATGGATGCATTATGTATTGATGTATTATGGGTGCATAATACTATAATTATGTTAGTACGTAGAACATTATTGTCATAAAAAGTTTTAAGCAACATGCAGTCATCAGTTAGAATATACCTCTTGTTCTGGTAACAGATGCAAAATTTGGCAGTGATCATCAGGACAAACTGAGAGGGTGAATATTGAAAGTGAGAACATAGACAGCAATAGGGAGATGATCAAAACTGTTTCATACTTTATCTTAAATTAAAATAAAACAGTTTTTATAGACATTCACTTTAAGTAATAAGGCCAATCATATTAAAGAGCAGTGATTATTAGTGGATGTTATGTATTTAGTGTGTTATACTGCTCTCCATCCAGTAGAGGAAAGCATTGTAACATATGTTCACTTCTCTATTGTTCTTGGTAGAGCTATGTATATTTAGACATCTATTGTTTCCTTTTTTCCTGTTCCTGTATCCTGTATGTGTGTATTGGGTTGAGTAAAGAAGTCCTGTAGTGCCTGTCCATGTCTATGGTGCAAATACACTTTAAATATGCAAAACTGGCGACAAGGGTGGGATTTCAGTGAAGGGACACTGCAGAAAACACAGGTAATCAGCTTGAGTGAAGAATCAGAACTTGCGTTTTAGAGTCACAGCTATAAATATCTCCAGCATGGCTTCTCTGGGACACATAGAGGAATTTGATGTGGCTAATCCATCCTCATGGGACTAATGCTGACAGGTTAGAGTTTTTCCTGGAAGCTAATAAGGATTGCCGATGCTGTGCAGAAAAGAGCTGTGTTACTGAGTGTTAATGGATCTAAGACTTTTGATATTGCCCACTCACTGATATCTCCTGCTAAACCAAAAGACTGCTCATATGAGGACATACTGGCACTGCTAAAAAAATATTTTTCATCCACTGCATCTGAAACAGTGAGGCCTTTCCATTTCAACAGATAAAACCAACAACCGTATGAGAGCATTGCAGAATATATTGCAGAACTGCGCAAGCTAACTGAAAATTGCAATTTTGGTGCCAGTTTAGAATCCTTGCTAAGGGGCAGGCTAGTGTGTGGAGTACAAGATGAAGCACTGCAGAGGAGACTTCTAGCCAAACAGAACCTAACTTTTATTACTGCACAAGAGGAAGCGTTCGCATATGAAGCTGCATACCTTCATTCGAAAGAAATTCAATCTGCCTCCAGCAAAGATAATTCACCGGATATAAATCAAGTGGCAAAGGTTAAATCAAAGGAGTTTCCACCACACACTGATGTTGCAGTTCCATTTACATGGAAGTGTTACAGCTGCGGCAGGAAACACAGGCGTAATACATGTCATTTTAGAAATGCAGTTTGTCACACATGCAAACGTAGAGGTCACATACAGACAGTCTGTCAGACTAAAGATCAGTCTACAAATGTGAATACAATACCAATGGCAGCACACTCCATTAATGCGCCAATTGTTGTCCCGAATGATGAAACCTCTACAGGTGTTTATACAAATGACTATGTGTATAAAGTGGAAAACTCTTCATCAGGACTGAAGAATTACACTGCGGTTGTTTTACAAGATGTTCCATGCAAAATGGAAGTAGATTCAGGGTGTGCATATTCCTTGATTTCAGAAGAAACGTTTATCTCATTATGGCCTCACAATGCTCCTTCAATAGCACCCTGTGATATTCAATTGGTAGACTACAACAAACAAGTTGTGGAAGTTAAGGGTGCTTGCTTTGTACCAGTGAAATATGGAATTCTTACACTTAATAATTACTAAGGGACAAAGAGCAAGTTTGCTGGGTAGAAAGTGGTTTGAACTCCTTGTAATTCCATTATGGGGAGTTCATAATGTATCTCCAGTTACTCTACAGAATGTGATAGAGGGCTTTAGTGCAGTTTTTGAAGAAGGCCTTGGCCTGTATAAAGGCCCTCCTGTTTCTTTAAAATTAGACCCTACAGTAACCCCAATTTGTATGAAACAGCGCAAAGTTGCATTAGCTCTCAGACCAAAAATTGATGCCAAGATTACACGTTTTGTGGAGCAAAGTATACTTGAACCTGTAACACACCCTAAGTGGTGTACCCCAATAGTTCCAGTATTGAAGCCAAATGGTGATGTTAGAATTTGTGCTGACTATAAATGTACGATCAACAAAGCACTGCAGGAACATCCCTATCAAATTCCAGCTGTACATGAAATTCTGACTACGTTAGCAAAAGGGAAGGTATTTGCCAAACTGGATATGGCACAAGCTTACCAACAATTACCTGTGGATGATGATGCTGCGGATGCACAAACAATAATAACACACAAAGGATTATATTCCAGAAATGAATAAAGGACCTTTTATCTGGACTTCCAGGTGTAGTGCCTTATTTTGACGATGTTCTTATTGGAGCAGCTTGCATTCAGTCTTTGGCTTCGCAACTACAACTTGTTTTGAAACGTTTTCTTAAAGCTGGTCTCAAAGTTAAAAAAGAAAAGTGTGATTTTGGGGTAAACAGTGTGGATATCCTTGGATACAGAATTGATGAACACAGAATTCATCCAACTGATTCTAAGGTTGAAGCGATCCATAAAGCTCCAGTCCCAACAAACAAACAAGAGCTGCAAGCTTTCCTAGGGTCACTTAATTTTTACCATTCTTTTCTGCCTGACAAAGCCACTGTTGCTGAATCCCTGCATCGTTTACTAGATAAAGATGTTCCATGGATGTAGACTGACATTCATTCTACAGCTTTCAATGCTGCAAAAAAGCTGTTATCTTCTGACAGTGTACTTGTACACTATGATTTAAAAAAAAAACACTCACTCTTACCTGTGATGCATCTCCACATGGCATTGGAGCTGTATTGAGTCATGTTTTGTAAACTGTTCTTGAGGCTCCTATTACACTCTATTCAAGTACCTTGTCTATGACAGAGAGGAATTATGCTCAAATTGACAAGGAGGCTTTAGTTATTGTGTCAGGGGTAAAAAGGTTTCATGAATAATTGTATGGGTGGAGGTTTACCATTTTAACAGACCATAAGCCTTTGCTGGGTCTGTTCACCAGACGTACTTCCACTCCTCAAATTCTTTCCCCATGAATGCTTAGAGGGTCTCTCATGGTGAATGCCTATGACTGTGATTTTGAATATCGTCTTGGCAAGAATATCACTCATGCTGATGGGTTGAGCCAGCTGCCTTTTTTTTTTCTACTGATTTCCTTGTCCCTCCTGTACCTGAGGTTCTCATGTTTAAATGCATTCGAAATCCATGCCAAATACATACCAGAGACATTGCTGATATGACTGCTAAAGATCCCGTGCTGCCCCGTGTGCTCAACTGGGTGTGGAGGGGATGGCCCAAATCAAAAGTTGAGAGAAGTTAAAACCATTTTTAGTGCACCAACATGAACTGTCTGCCTATAAAGGTTGCCTATTATGGGGAAACAGAGTGGTAATTCCAAAGGCAGGACAAGCTCAAGTACTGCATGCTCTCCATGAAGGACATCTTGGAATAGTCCACATGAAAGCATTAGCCAGAAGATATGTTTGGTGACCTAAAATGGATGAAGTTATTGAGAAGTGGGTAAAAAACTGTGCACCATGTCAATCCACCAGTCATGCTCCACCTAAACCCTCAGTACATCCCTGCGAAGTAACTAAGTCACCCTGGTCACGGTTGCATACAGATTTTGTGGGGCCTTTTCAAGGACAGATTTTTTTTTAGTTGTTAATTCCCTCTCAAAATGGCTGGAAGTTGTATCAGTTACATCCCTCACCTCAGCCACTGTCATTAGAGTTTGAAGGAGGTTGTTTGCTACACATATAGATACATACATATACACCAGATACAATTGTGTCTGACAATGGAACGCAATTTACCTCCTCAAAATTCAAAACCTTTATGGAAAGCAATCTTATTCGACATGTTACGATTGCACTATTTCACCCGTCATCAAATGGTCAAGCTGAACGTATGGTTCAAACCACTAAAGACTCATTGAAGAGAATTGTTCAAGGAGATTGGAATAAGACTTGCAAATTTGCAAATTTCCTTCTGCAACAACATGTGGCACCATGCTCCTAATGAACCGTTGCCTAAAAACATCTTTGGCTTGTTTACACCCTTATCTGACATCGGAGTTACAAGAAAAGCAAGAATTGCATTTTAAAAAGGATGCTAATGTATCTATGAGAGTGTTTGAGCCTGACAGTGCTGTCTATGTCAGAAACTATGCTGCTGGGCCTCGTTGGATACCGGCAAAGGTGTTTGTGGCTACAGGACCTTTGTCATACAAAGTATAAATTACTGACGGTAGAATATTACGAAGGCACATTGATCAGATCCGAGAAAGAAGTAGTGAAATTGTACCTGCTGCTGGTTCTAGTGGTACTAGGATTCCAGTGATGCTAGATCATGGTGAACCATTGGTTGATACATGTGCTATTCCTCCAAGAAATGTTGTTGCAGAGTCTGAGTCAGTGTCTCTCAATCCCTCTGACACAGCACAAGAAGAAGAATTGCACCCAACTGAGGGCCCCAGTGAACTGTCTCAAACAGTGGTCCTTAGGCGTCCAAGGATATTCACCCTCCCGGTTATCTCAAAGACTTTGAGGTCTAGGAAGAAGGAGTGTTATGTATTTAGTGTGTTATACTGCTCTCCACCCAGTAGGGGTAAGAATTGTAACATATGTTCACTTCTCTATTGTTCTTGGTAGAGCTATGTACATTTAGACATCTATTGTGCCCCTTTTTTCCTGTTCCTCTATCCTGTATGTGTGTATTGGTTTGAGTAAAGAAGTCCTGTAATGCCTGTTCATGTCTATGGTGCAAATACATTTTAAAAAGTGGATGAAACACAATATCACAATCACATAATTCACTGTTAGTGTAATTTGTCCTATAAGCTGCCATTATTTACTGATTCTGCAACTGATAGTGTCATACTATAGCTGGTTGTGGAATCCCTCAAGTTGGCTTTTTGTATGCATAGGTGAAAACTATCCAGATTTTGTATTGAGACTCTACCTAGTCATAAAAAATTACTAGGTTTCTAGGCCTTCAAGAGTTTTCTACTGGCTGTCTGAAGGATTGGCAACAATACCACTACTCCGGTAAAAAAGCAGCTAGACAGAGAGGCAAGAAGAGAGCTAGGGTGAGCCACAGGCCACAGGCTGAAGATGTGCAAGATGGAGGTGGAAACTACCACCTGCTGCTGGACTGGAGGCCCTACTTTTTTCTGTCTGCTAACTGTAGTTTATCTCATTCGATAACACAGCAGTACCCAACCAATTCATCTGGTTTAGACTGCATTTGAAATGACAAAATCATGACCAGGGATGGGGCAAGGGCATATCTTCTGATACTAAAAGGTGTATTTTTTTCTCATTCCAGAAAATGGAGGTATGATGTAATTAATGTGAGAATACATAACTTTGAACTCTCTGGGTATTACCCAGAGGCTCTGGAAATCAGGCAGAATAGCTGGAGTTCTGGGGCAATGGTAAAGATCTGCAAGGTATTCACTTTCTTATATTTATTTATGTATTTAATATGTACAGGACTTGCAAAATAACTATCATATTTGTTCACTGTATGTACAGGCTAGCTGTAGGAAAACACAAAAGGAAACTTTCAAAAGCAAAGTAGATTATCAAATGGTATATTTCTATACCACCTATACCTCATACATATGGATAACATCCAGTTTTAATTAGAGCAGTGGTCGCCAACCTTTCAGACCTCACAGACCACTAAACTCACAATTTTGAATCCCGCGGACCACTAACAGGAATTTTACATGCCTTATACACATAATACTCTGGCTCTCTGCCCCCCTCCCACTGGATCACAGTCCTGCTTTACACATACAATGCCCCGGCTCTCTGCCCCTCGCAATCTGCATCACACTGCTGCCTTACACAGACTCACCTCCTCATCTAGCCATGTGCTTGAGCTCAGTGCTCCCTCCCACAGTCTGTGATCTATGCTGTCATTAGAAGTCCCCTCCTTCTTCTCCTCCAGCTCTCTGCGCTACTTCCAGTGCCTCCCTCTGAGTTCACAGCAGCTGGAACTACAAAGGAGGCATTGGGTATCCATGCACGCTGACAGTATTGGCTGTTAGCGCGCATTGAGAACAACACTGGAAACAACATTGGGCTGTATACATCCACCACAATGTTGATTTGCGGCAGAACCCATGGGGACCACCAACATTTTCTCGTGGACCATCAGTGGTCCACGAACCACTGGTTGGTGACCGCTGAATTATAGGATCAATTGTTGTTCAACCCCACACTCTTCACACACATGATATCCAGTGTGAAGGATCTGATGGCCATATTAAAAGTAATCAAGGTATATTCCATTATGAACTTCTGAATTTAAAGGTGATGCTAAGACTGTGATGGTCAGCTTCTTTGATATAAGGGGCATCAAGTGTGGCCCCTGACATCACCAAAGGACCGCACAGTGAATATAATGCCACCCACTTAAAAGTTACTTGTGCCACATTTGATATTTCTCTCTGAAAGATCCATTATAATAGATCTGAGGGAAAAAACATAGAAAACAGATAGATAGCATAGAAAAAAAAATAACTAAAAGCCAGTCTAAAGAATATTTTTTCTTCACTGGCTAAATTAACCACCAAAACACAGACTATTGTCTTCAGGAGTCCCAAGGCACACTGTAAGTGCCAAAGGGCATCATGCAGCTTCTTGGCCATAGATTGGGCGCAAAGGGGGCTGGAGAGATCAGTAACTGAACTTTAATAACTACTATATTATTATTAAATTTAGGTAAGTAATCTCTTAGCCTTTTTTTTATTGCAGGGGCCCCAGGTACTGCACATTAAGTGCACAGTATACTGTATATATGTTGTGGCTTGCAAGTGGTTTACCAGAGTTATGGCCAGTGGCATCACTAGGGGGGAGCGGTGGGTGCGGCCCGCACCAGGGTGACACCATTCGATCGCCTCCCTTGGCAGTTTTTTTTTTTGCTGGCGACCTGGAAGTTCGAAATAACACCGCGTAGCGGCTGCGCCTGGCCTGCTGTGTGTCTTCTTTTCTCCTCCTCCTACTTCTCACTCAGCCAGCCAGCCTAAGCCTGTCACTTAAGATCTCTGCCCAGGCAGCGCGGCCCTTTTCTCCCCAGCTGCCGCACGGCCGGGTGGACAGCTGGTGTTGCTGTGGTAATGGGCGGGGGTATCATGTCCGCGCCGAGGTCAGCTGTCTGACTGTGTGTCTGTGATAGGTGGAGAGGGGCCGGCCGGGTGTTGCCATGGTGAGTGTGTCGTCAGCATGTGAACTGAAAGGTGTTCTGTGAGCAGCTGGGCGGGAGATATGAAGCAAATGGCTGCAATAGCTGCTTAAGTCATCAAAACGGGAACTACGGTAGCCTGAGAGGAGGGAGGCATAGCTGGTGAGTGAAACTTTTGCACACAGAACAAAATTCCTGCCGGGGGGGGGGGGGGGGGGGGGGGGGGGGGGGGGGGGGGGGGGGGGGGGGGGGGGGGGGGGGGGGGGGGGGGGG
>BLSH010354143.1:76766-89554 GCA_018402905.1 Glandirana rugosa | reverse complement strand
CACGATCGTAGCGATCGTTGTTTTAAGCAGAGTTTGATCTGCAACTCAAAGCAGCGGTATGTGAAATCTCTAATTTCTGCTATCTATCCTCAGAGCAACAGCACAGACAGCAGTAGTAAAGTAATCTATCTCAGGATGCAGGATCAGGTCTTAAAATGTCTCAAATCTGTCCCTCACGCAGTCAGCTACCTTTCCCTACACTAACCCAAGGAGCATGTGACTGCAGCACTGTGACTCCAGCTTATAAAGAGGCTGGGTCACATGATGCACTGGCCAATCACAGCCATGCCATTAGTAGGCATGGCTGTGATGGCTTCTAAGGGCAAACCAGTGAAACACTTGTTGATTGGCTGCCCTGCAGCTTCTCAACACGTGGAGTAAAATAGCAGAACCCCGGACCGAACCCGAACGATTTTTGAAATGTCCGGGTCCGGGTCCGTGCCCCGGACACCCGAAAGTTCGGTACGGACCCGAACGTTACAGTCCGGGTTCGCTCAACACTAGTAGTAAGAGATATGTCTATCAAAATGTGTGAGAGTTTTTAATACTGTATCTACTGTTACATCCCAGAATGTGGTCAGTTTTCTTATACAATCATATTTTTGATTGTGTATTTATACAGTCTGTTGCCTTGTGGTTTTATTTGGCTGTCTTACACATTAGGTTTATTCTCATTGTGTTTGGCTTTCATTGTCAGCATATTATTTAACAGGGACAACCTTCCCCTCATCTCCCTTCCACTAGAAACAGACCTGACCCAATGAATTTATACAGCTTTTCTTGGCATATTTCCAGATTAAGGGCCACAAGGGATATTTTGTCTTTGTGGATGTCATCGCTCTTACCGTTTTGGCTGCATTTCATTTTTGCCCGACTCAATGGTTTGCTGCTCGGCTGTAAGATTTATGCAGGTGTTGAAATGGAGACTGGAAAATTTGTAATAGAGAAGGGAGATTATATAAAATACACTTAACTCTAGTTAAACACTCAGGTAAAATGTATATATATGGACTAGTTTGCCTGGCCAAAAATAATCGTGCTCAGCCAGATTTGTGACTCGTGTATCTTCCCCTTACTGCATAGCTATCTTTTTCAGCACTGCAACTTCCCGTGTCACCTGCTTCCTATTTGGACAATGAATCATCATGCATTCTGTCCAATAAGCAGGCAGCGAGACAGGTTGCCAAAACGCTAAACACGTTGTGTTACTTGCCTGGCTATGCTGGAGGTGTGTAAATACTGGAAATGATTAACAGAATTACAACGATTTTGGCAGATGTAAAGGTTCACACATACTGTATATGCCTATTATGCTGTTTGCCCAAATATGTTTACAAAATTGTATAATTTGTAATGTTACCAATAAATAAGATAATTACTCAAGTGTTACTAAACCCACAACAGTAAAATCAGTCTGTATATGCAGTAAAGCATGCTTGCTATACTCACTGTGGAACCTAAGGTTTAATGCTCTGCATTGTGTAAACAGGCTGTTTGATCCTGTCTTCTCTGATCCTCCCCTTCTTCCACAGCCCCCAGACCATCTCCTGATAGTACAGAGCCTTGTGGGCACTCTGCACATGCTAAGTTTGGTGTGTATTGTTAGAGATTTTTTTTTTCTTGGGAGAGTGCATGTGATCAGCACAGGGCCAATCAGCACTGTCCAGACAGAGGTCAGGGGTCATGCAGCCTCTTTTTTAAAAAAAAAAATCTCCCCTTTTTTCAACATATAGAGACAATTTATTAGTGAGTAAATGCCATTTCCTTCCACTGAGGATATTTAACTACTATCTATATTCTATATTTTTATTTTAATGTTTATAGATTTGGCCTTATTTTTCTGCCTTTTTCCCAGTTCCCTATACAAGATACCATATCCCCAGTTCCCATAAACATCAAGGAGATCTTTTGCAGTTTAGTATCCTTTAGTATTCCAAAATTGTACCATGGCACACACGAAAATGAGCATAAGCAGATGCACGGGGGTGTCATTAAGAATTAGGCAGCATGTTTCTGTGATTGTCAGGAAAGTGTGTGATTTTACATGCATGTAATTCGAATGTTAAAGCTAAGATGGCATAGTACTATTTTGTAGCACAACAATGACGTTCTGTCCACTTAAAAGAATTCTATCACAAAAATGTTTATCATCATTTGGTCAATACACTGGCATTGATATTGGTATAGCCTGCTTCCTGTGTATTCATCAATACACCCATCTATTTAATTATTTTTCATGGGATTGTATAACAATTCAGGTAATATGATTAGTTGTTAAAGTTCCATTTCACCATGCTAGTTTCTACTATGTATTTTAGATGGAATTATAACAGTCTATATTTATGAGCTCCCAACAAAGTGTTCTGCACTCCCAGACACAGCGGGTTTGATTTACTAAAGGCAAATAGCCTGCTCACTTTGCAAGGGAAGTTGTAGTTTGCAGATGGATTTTACCCCAGAGCTTAGTGAATGTGGTGAAATTTCACTTAGCAAAAAATTCCAAATCTGCAAGGAAAATAAAAAAACAACATTCTTGCCTGCACATAATTGAGTGATGGAAGTCAGCAGAGTTTCAACTGACGCACAAGATATGGGGATAATCCATATGCAACATTTAACTTCCCTTGCAGAGTGAACAGTCTACTTTCCTTTAGTAAATTAAACCCAGAGTGTAAGAGCATAGAAACATAGAAAAGTGACGGCAGAAAAAGACTGAGTAATCCATCGAGTCTGCCCCCTTTTTTTTTTTTACATTAACCTTGTTGTCTGACTATAGATTTATGTTTATCCCAAGCATGTTTGAAGCCATTTACTGTTGACTGTCTCACAACCTCTGTTGGCAATTTATTCCAATCACCAACCACCCTTTCATTAGATTTTGAACTTCCCTCCAGTTAGTTTGAGGTCATGTCCCCGTGTTCTTGATTTTGGTTTCATATTGAAAAGACTGCCCTCCTGAACCTTATTCACCCCCTTGATTTATTTAAAGGTTTCAATCATGTCTCCCCTCTCCCTTCTTTCCTCCAGACTGTTCATATTAAGTTCCTGAAGTCGCTCTTGATATGTTTTATCCCCCAGACCTTTCACCATTTTTGTTACCCGTCTCTGAACTCGTTCTATTTTATCAATATCTTTTTGTAAGTGAGGTCTCCAGAACTGGACACAGTATTCTATGTGAGGTCTCACTAAAGATCTATATAGAGGAATCAGAACCTCCTTCCTCCTGCCGGTGATCCCTCTACTGATACATCCCAGAATTCTATTTGCTTTTCCCACTGCCTGGTCACACTGTTTGCTCATTTTGCAATCATCTGAAATAAGCACCCCCAAATCTTTTTCTTCTGTAGTGCTGGCTAACACTGTACCCCTGAGGCATGAAGGTTGTTCCTATATAGTGTATTTCTCAATACTCATGGTGCTTTGTTCAGCTTTGATTACAGCTTGGGTGATTCATGTTATTTTGTGGAGCATCCAGTTTGAAATATAAGTGGTTATTGGCACCTGCTTTTGCACACTATACTTAAAACCATCTATTGCAGAACAACTTAAAGCGGAGTTCCACTCGTTTTTTCCTTTATTAAAAGTCAGCAGCTACAAAAAGTGTAGCTGCTGACTTTTAATAAACAGTAACTTACCTGTCTCCCGGTCCAGCGATGGCTGCGCCCGAAGCCTCGCTCATCTCCCCCTCCTCCCTGTGGCGCCATCATTGCAAGTGTGGGCACCGGCCGTGGCTTCACGGCCGGGCACGCATTGCGCATGCGCGAGTTGCAGTGCACGTTCCTAGTGGCCAGGCAATCTTCTGGGACTTGTGACGTGTCCCAGAAGATTGCCAGGAGGGAGGAGCCGCCCAGGAGGAGAGGAGGAGTCGCCTAGGCGGCCCAGAAATGGAAGGAGGAAGAGGGGCAGGAAGTCTCTCTGAAAACTGGGGACACACTCCCCCCCAAAAAAATGACATGCCAAATGTGGCATTTAAGGGGGCGCGGAGTGCTTAAAGCGGAAGTTCCATTTCTGGGTGGAACTCCGCTTTAACCTCCCTGGCGGTATGATTATGTCAGATTTTTGCGTCTCAATGCGGTACATGTTTTGCATAGAAATTTGTTGTTTTATATTGTAGGCCTGTGATTCTTAGGAATAACTCATTTAAATCTGTCCAAACAAGAGTCTAGTAGACATACCGGGTATGATAACGTTTGAAACAACGAAATTATAAATTATAATGTAATAAATAACTATAAATAATTATCAAAAATAATAATATAATAATAATAATAACATTTATTCAATAATGTAATAAAGTCAAAAACACTGAAATTCGCTCAGTTGCAGAATTGTCGCTGTCGTCACTTTCAGTGTCTGATGATAAATTTCCTCACAAATCAGTATCACTCAATTCTGAAAATGATTCTTATTTACTATCGGTGTTTTCTAGCTGATCAAAAACTGCTTTTGACGTACAGGGACCATTTTTTATGCCATGGACATTCTCAAGTTTCCAGGCAGGAAGAATGACATATATAATATAAAAGTGCATGCAGGGCTCTGGGCAAACCACTAGGGACAAAGGGGATGTGAAATGATTTTCATATAGTAATGTAATCTTACAGATTACAGTGCACTGTATATGTTATGTGTGTTTCACTTTTTGAATTTGCCGCAGAACTCAACCCCATGCGATTCGAAGCTCGCAGGGAATGGAGCCTGGCACAGTACATCGGGCGGAGGACACAGCCCGCGGACACAGCGGGGGGACATCGTAGGATCCTGGGAACAAGGTAAGTAACTTTGCCTGGATCCTGTGATCCCGAGTGTGGCTCGGGGGTTACCCGAGCCACACTTGGGAATACCGCTAAGGAGGTTAAAGTAGTACTATGAGCAAAACATTGATTTTCATTTTGGATAAAGCAATGGAGGGTTATAACCCGTCAGATTTTTTTTTGCCATCTCTGTCCCATTGCAGAGATTTTCTTTCACTTCCTGTCCCATAGCCAAACAGGAAGTGAGAGGAAATCCCCGCAAATTAAGGAAATTTCTTGGGGACCCCCAGGTCACCAGAACTAGTGTCCCCATTGGCAGGCCCGGACTGGGACAAAAAATAGGCCCGGGCATTTTAGACTGGGCAGCCCGATCGGGGGGGGGAGGGGGGGCAGTAAGGCAATCTTTTGCATAGGTGGACGGTGACAGGATATTCTGAGAAACATCCAAGTCCAGCTAAGAGACATCCCCATATAGCAAAGGAGAGAAATTCCCAGTACAGCAAAGAGAAAGCCTCAGACCAGCAAAGAGACAGCCTCAGACCAGCAAAGAGACAGCCTCAGACCAGCAAAGAGACAGCCTCAGGCCTGCAAAGAGACAGCCTCAGGCCTGCAAAGAGACAGCCTCAGACCTGCAAAGAGACAGCCCCAGCCCCCAGACATCACTTTTTTTGCTGTTCAGGTGCCTTGATCCGACATCAGGCAGAAGGGGACTCCTGCATGCAGTTCCTCCTCCCCCTTCATTGTCACCTGACCCCCTTCATTCCAGCCCCCTTCCTGAACTGACAGCCGTTGAACTGGCCGTGGTGAGGCTGGATGAGCAGCGCCGCCCCACGGAGCTGCCCAGCCCAGCTGCCTTAGGAGTGGGGACCCGGCCAGAAAGATGTGCCTGCGGCCCTCTCTGGGGAGTCGGCCGCAGAGAGGCCAGCGGCAGATCAGAAGGGCGGCGAATCAGGCCCCGGCCTGGTGGCGAGTTAGGCCCGGCGGCCACGGCCCACCGGGCATATGCCCGGTGTGCCCTATTGCCAGTCTGGGCCTGCCCATTGGAATATTTCCCTTCTGTTACTTTTCAGGGGACAACCCAAAAGTTGGGATTTTCTTTTACTTTCACTTTCAATGATAATGGCAAACAAGACAAATAGAGAGGGTAAATCTCCTTAATGCGGCGTTCCACCCAGAATTTTATTTTTTTACATTTTCCTAGTCCTTTCAATATGCTAAACAACATTTGGAGAATTTTTTTTTGACCTACCAGAAGTTTCCTGTTGCTAGGTAGTCTTATCTAATCTGTCACTTCCAGCTCCTCTGCGCTACGCATCACTTCCTGTGTCACTAGGACTCCAGGGAAATATCATCATTTACCAGGAGCCAGTGGGCATCTCTTTGTTAAGAAATCGCGTTTTTTCCCGACCGTCATTATGGCAACGAGGCGTACACTCGGCTATGCGGCCACCGGTCCAATGCGCATGCACAAGATCGAGAAGTGTATGATGGTTATCCAGCATGCACTTGTTTCAGGAAGAGATGCAAGGAGGGTACGGGTGGGCTGCAGACAGGGGAGGGCTGGCAGCTTTAGGCCTGGGGGGCAAGTCCATCAAGTGGCCCATTGAGCCACCGAATCAGCTCACCATCCATGCCCACCTTGTTTTATAATGGATATTGATGTTAGCAAGACAAATATGATACAATGTGGTAACATGATTTAATGCTAATAGCAACAAAGAAGGTTTAACAAAAATAATGCATCAATACAGCCTCATCAATGCCCATCAATGCAGTCTCATCAGTGCCCATCAATGCAGCCTCATCAGTGCCCATCAATGCAGCCTCATCAGTGCCCATCCAATGCAGCCTGCAATGCAGAGAGAGGAGAGCCGCCGGATTACAAAGAGTGGGGATCTCCCGCTTATCTGACATGGTCGCTGTCATGCAATGTCCCGCCTCCTGGACCGGCTCCTATAATAGACACCATCCATGGTAGGGCTGGCTCTGAGCACTCCCCCTCTGCTTGCAGTTAGTTGGCGGTCGTGCCCTGGCCCCTACTTCCTCCACAAGAAGAAAATATTGTCAGCAGGCAACGGCCACCGGCCATTTCAAATGTAAGTTGGGGTGGCCTGGGGGGCAATTGCCACCCTGCCCCCTGGCCCAGCCCTCCCCTGGCTGCAGATGCCCTCAGCTAAAGTGGAAATGGCCAGCTAAGAGCAGAATGAAATTGTAAGTAAAAAATAAATTAGATTAATAGGCGGATTGAAAGCAAAGAAACCGAAGATTATATGTATTGACTAACAAAAGTGTGGATGCCAAAAAAAAAAAAAATGATGTGGGTGGAACTCCGCTTTAATGAGGGCACAGACAGCAATAAAAACCTGACAGGTGTTCTAATCCCTCTCCACTGTATTCAAAACTAAGAAAAAAGTTTTGCCTTTAGTTCTACTTTAAAATGATTAATACGGTACATTACAGACCTGTTAACCTGTTGGTGCAGACCCTATAGTACACAGGTGTCAAACTGGCGGCCCTCCAGCTGTTGCGGAACTACAGATCCCATGAGGCATTGCAAGGCTGACAATTGCAAGCATGGCTCCCACAGGCAGAGGCATGATGGGACTTGTAGTTTTGCAACAGCTGGAGGGCCGCCAGTTTGACACCCCTGCTATAGTAGCTGATGTACTGCGTAGTAACAGGACTGTAATTCACTTACCATGAGATTAAAAAAATGATAAAGTATTTATTCTCTACTAATTGGATAACAGATCACAGGGGACTCATTGAGAACAGTATGCTTATTGCATGTATGTTTGGATAAGCATGGATAAATGAGGTTAATGTGTCTGTGGTGTTAGGGGTGCAAACTGAGGTTTTGACTTTTCAGGTGCTTCAAATGTATAAATACAGTTTTTGGTTGAAATTACCCAGTTAATGTATCAGCACGTGTTGGATGATCAAAATTTGTCTTCTACTTTTTTTTTCTCACTATAACATTATCAATGCCTTGTATTGTTCTGCCTCGGAATTATAAACAGTCATGCTGTTCAATTGCTATTTCCCTGTCTCATTAGAGTGGATTAGAGATAGAGATTATTTTCGTGTAACAAGGAACCTAGATTATCATATGTGTCTGCATGAGGGGCAAACCTACTACCTATGCTGCCTGGTCTGCCACACAGGGAACAAAAATAAATGATTTCAATGACTCAAATTTCTACAGACTTCTTAGATATAAACTAGCAAATGGCCCTTGTAACGTGGATGCAGCCCCACTGCAAGAGAGGACTTTTACATTTTTAGGAGTTTAGCTTTATTGTGTATGGCTAGCCGAGGGTAGAAAAGCTAAAACTTTTCACCAAGTTCATGCAATGTAGCTACTATGCAGCGCGTAAGCTAGGGAAAAGCTATCCTCCTCAAGGACTAATCACACATTTATTTTCTTTGTGACAGGGTCCCTAATATTATTATTATTATATTATTATTAAACAGGATTTATATAGCGCCAAAGTTTGCGCAGCGCTTTAATATATGTGGGATGTGGCAATGGGCTATATCCTCTGGTACTAGTAATATACTAGAATGTGGTGGCATTTGAGTTGGTAATACCAGTGAGCTTCCGGCTGGAGTGGTGAAATTTGCGTGATAACCAAAGTACAATGAGCAGCTACAATTACAGGCACACAATACTGTAGGTGCTCTATAGATGTATGATGACTTGGAAAGGTGGGTAATTGTCAGGCACCAAAATCAATCTAATATTATTTGCATCTGCAAAATGTGGTAATTTGGTTTTCTCAAATATTAACAACGTTATAAATGCATCTGAAGGAGAATTTTGCCTTCTAACAGAAAGCGCGCTTTCTGTAATCTTAGTTCCAATAATTTTTGGTTTCTTCTTTTTTTTTAAATTATGTTCTTTTCTAAAGTCCCATTTTTGAAACCTAGACCACAAGTGTAGATGTTGCTTATAATGAGCAATAAGGTTTATGTTTCACATGAAACTATGATTCTGATGACTACAGAGAACAGATATATTTCTCAGAACTAATTTTTATAATGAGCCTCTTATGTTAGTGTAGCACCCTGGTCTTGAACAGGGATGTTGTCAAATCTAGTTTGCTAGGGAGTAACTAGACTGGCCAATTGTTAGGGGATCTCCTGACTCTTTTCCTAACTTTGAGTTTGATGCACCTCTCCCCTTTGCCACTGGGTGGCACTGCCACTTATGACATTGGAATGATAAGGTGCATATGAACTTTGAATATGAATGGATAGGTTGCTCTAGCCAATTGGCAGGGGTTTTCTTGGGCCCCATAGCCTGCTGGAAGAGCCTATTTATTTGGGAGGAGTCAGGTGATTGGGGTTTTGTGCCATCGGTCTCGGTGGACATGTGTTGAATGATCCCGGCTGCTAAGCCAGAAGCCTGAGGCCTATCCAGGAATTCCCTGGTTGCTAGGCAGTCTGTGGCCTACCCAGGACAAGAAGCAGCAGCGTGGGGTTGGGGCTTCATGTCGGAAACCTAACCAAGTTGCACATGTTCTGAGAACCCCTCTTTGTCGGAGGTGAAGGGACAGAGTTGCTAACGGAGGACAACCATTCCTGTCGCCAGAGGCAAAATGTGAACCAGGGTCAAAGGTAAAGGAGAAACTCCCGCTCTCAAGGGACAACGCTCCTGTTATCAGAGGCCAGAGTTCAGAGTCTGAGAGAATACCAGAGCAGCCTTTTTCACTAACCAGGGATGGTAAAGTTGGGAAAGTCTCAGAGGAAGTCAAGCTAGGGACACAGCAGGATAGCGGGGTGATGCTTGCAAGAGAGTTCAGCAGTTGGGCTGAAGAGCTGAGTAAGGGACCCAGCAGGTCAGCGTGGGGACACTCGGAGGATACAGCGATTGGCTGTGTGAAGTTTAAAGGACCCAGTGGCAGTGAGAGTCCAAGGACTCTTGTTAAGAGACTGTGAGTTCATGAAGCTGCAGCGGGAGGCTGCGAGATGGAGGCCAGGTCTACACAACGGGGATACCAAGTTTGGTATGTGTATTGATCTGTGTTAAAGTAAAAAATACAAGTTCAGTACCAAAGAAAATAGTTCTCGTCAGGCACAGTTCAGTGTGAAGGTCAGTGAGACTGAAACTATCTTATTGTTCTATTTTTGTGAGTCTCGGAGTCTGCTAAGTGCTTTTGCACCCACTCAAGGGGTGTCCTGGCTCTAACCCTCTCTTAAGAGAAAATACATTTCTTGTTTTACATCATCAAAGTGTCTGGCGCCCAAATCAATTCTTCTATCTGCACCCACCATGCCTAGTAACCCACTTTATGAAGATGGATGTCAGCTTTCCCTGACTCTGGAGGTCATCATTAAGCCTTTAGGGGTCAGGACCATGGCTACATTAGGTATAATTATTCTGCTTGATCGTAAAATTTTTTAGCTTACTTACTTAAAAGATTTTCTCATTTCTATCATGGTGCTGTGAGGTTCTTCTCCTATCTGAAATGTCACGTGTTCCCTGCTGACTTCTCATCATGTTTAAAAATGTGTTAGGGTTCCCCCTTACAAACAGACATGTGTAACTGTCAGGGTGCACCTTCTACAGCAAAGAATCCCAGCCCACTGCCTGGGATATTGTCATGCAATAAGTGTGTGTAGGGGTCAAAGTTGCCTAGACGATGTACATGCATTACAACATTAACAGAATGGGTAATTCACTGAATGATCAGACAGAGAGTTAAGCCCCATACACACGGTACAACGTTTGTACAACAACGGTCATACAACCAGTTTGTTGTACGATCATCTGACTGTCAGTACGCGCTATTACAACAGCCATCATACAGCGGTTGTACAACAGAAGTTGGATGAGCAGACTAGAAAACTTTGGTTGTACAACAAGCAGTTGTACAACTGTTGTACCGTGTGTACAGAGAAGTTGGTCCAACAAAGTTGTATGTGCAAAACACGCATGCTCAGAAGTCAGGAACGGCCGGAAGTGTCCATTTTGGGAAACCTACATTCCTAATTCACAAATCACATGCACCTGAACGTCCTCGTTATACGCTCGTAACACGTCACTACGTTAGGCTTGGTTGTACAATCGCTTAGTGCATGTCAGTACGCGAGACACAACAGCCAACATCCAACTTGGTCCAAAGTTGGACGTTTGGTTGTACAACCGTTGCACCGTGTGTACGAGGCTTAACTGTGACTTGCAGTTACTAAACAGATGAAAAGTTAGAAGCAATAATGCAAAACAGGTTCAGGATGGCAAAAAACATGCATTCGCTGCAGAATAATGAAAACTATACAAACATATGAAAGCTGGACATGAACTCCTCACAGCAATGTCTTTGTAAACCAGTTAGGATAACGTGGCTCCATAGTATGGTCTCTATAAGAATCGATAAGAACAGAAAGTAAAATGAGAATCATCTCTTCAGTAAAATATCACACAGCACAGCTGCCTGTGATTATCCTCATAGACTGCATCCATAAGTCCAGGATAGCTCTGGTATTACAGCTGAATGAAGGATGAAATGCCCACACTCCAGTAAAATTTGAGTATTCTGACCGCAAACACGGAGGGGCTCCCAGAAGTAGCTGGGTGTTTTGGATAGGCTGCATGCTCTAGCCCAGCCACTTGCATGCCAGTTGTGATAGGGGAGGGCCTGCTACCTGACTGAAGAACACTTGCTTATTTGCCTCTGCCTCCTCAGGCATGGTCACTCTGAGTTGCCAAGGGAGTGTAGCAGAGAAAGGTATCTTCCCCAGGAGGGAAAAGAAGAAAAGGGTCCTGTGCCAGTATCTGAGCATGGTGAGTAAATGGGCAATCTAATACACAACAGTGTGCTGTAGTGCTCTGGCTTAGGTTTTTCTGTTCCTTCTGTCTGACCATATGCCTATCAGCAGACTAGGGGGTTGATTTACTAAACTTGTAAAGTGTAAAATGTGGTGCAGCTGTGCATGGTAGCTGATCAGCTTCTAACTTCAGCTTGTTCAATTAATCAAAAAGACAGGAAGCTGATTGGTTTCTATGCAGCGCTGCATCAGATTTCGCACTCTCCAGCTTTAGTAAGTTAACCCCTATGTCTAGCTTTAGTACTCTGGCTGTGTCATTTTGTGGACATCTGGATTCCCTTAACCTGCATTCACGTAGGGGCGACCCGACTTCGGCGCAACTTTGCTAGGCGATTTCATCGTGACTTTCAGCGCGGCTTCCAGTGCATCTTCAAGGACCTCAGGCGACTTTACAACACGTCTTTTGCCAGGCGACTTTGCCTTGACCAATCAGAGAAGGGAGGGAGGGGGCTGCCTAAAAATAAATTCTATTCTTTTAACTGTAAAGTCGCTTCCATGTAGATGGGGATCAGACTTGGAGGCAACTTCTATTGAATCCTATGGGCACAAGTCCAATAGAAGTCGCCTATAAGTAGTACAGGAACCTTTTCAGAAGTCGCCTTGAAGTCGGAGCGACTTCACTCGTGTATATTAAGACAGCTCCCATTCATTTCAATGGGATTTCAAATGTCAAGCGACTTGGGGCGACTTGAGGCAACTCAAGTCGGATCGCAAGTCGCCCGTGTGTGAACAGGCACTAACTGTAGTGTTCTACCTCTCATACTCTGTCAGTTGACCGAAACGGGTGGACCTTAGGATGAGGGGTGTGTTATGTTCTATACTGTTTATTATATTAGTTTTGCAATGGTGACCCATAGTATGCGTCAATAAACAACAAAAACATCCGATTTGTTGGAACACATCCTAAATAATTAGCCTATACATAATTTCAGGAATGTGTATGTTCTCTTTAAATCCAAACAAAATATATTAGAAATACAGTGGTCCTCAAGTGAATACTCCTGTGGTCTCTGGCCTGTGCCTTTGGAATGGTGCCAAACTATTTATTGACCTCTGGCACTGATCTTGTTATCTCACATCAGTACTTAGCCGCGTGTCCTTAACAACCGATGACTCATCAGCTGTCAACGGGCTTCCCCGCTAACAGCCGATTGTAAAAAAAAAAAACAGTCAAATAAAAAGCATGAAAAAAAAACAGCGTGG
>BLSH010354143.1:23224-38350 GCA_018402905.1 Glandirana rugosa | reverse complement strand
GTGTACACGGTAAGGACCGTGTACAGGAGTTAAACCACCACGTCGTAAAGGATTTATCCATGTGTCCCAACCTTCTAGACGAATTCGTCCGGTCTTCTCAGACATCGGTAAAGTCCGCCAGCATGTGTCGGTCACGAGCCAACCTACTTTAAGTCTCCTTTAAGGTGGACGGGCATTTGACGGGCTAAACACTGTACGGGTGGTCAACCGTGAGTTGAAAACGTTACGACGTCGTCGACATGTACGTCGTCTCCCGGTAGTTGCTCATGGACACACTCATACCGTGTCACTGTCCTAGTCCGACCGAGACGAAAAAAGACCGAACCCGAACGATTTTTGAAATGTCCGGGTCCGGGTCCGTGCCACGGACACCCTAAAGTTCGGTACGGACCCGAACGTTACAGTCCGGGTTCGCTCAACACTACAGTGCACGCATCCATTATGAGCAGCCATTGGCGTGGGGAAAAAAAGCAGAGCCAGCCTGATCCTGTCACTGTGCCATACTCACACAGGTACTCGTTGATGGCCCTCTGCTGCATGTACAGCTGCTGCAGCATTGCAAAAGTTGAGTGCCAACTGGTGGGCATGTCACAAATCGGGCAGTTTACGGGCAGGTGGAATTTCCTCTGAATTTCATCCAACCGAGCACTGGCTGTGTACGACCGCCTGAAATGGCTACAGACTCTTCTGGCCTGCTTAAGCAGATCTTCCAACCCTGTGTACCTATTTAGGAAATGCTGCACCACCAAATTGAGGACATGTGCCAGGAATGGCACATGTGTCAGCTTTCCCTGTCTAAGGGCGGACAGGAAGTTTGTGCCATTATTGCAGACCACCATTCCTGGCTCCCGCTGGCATGACGTGAACAACCTCTGGGCCTGTGGGCCTGTCCCTGCAGAGCTGCAAGAAGCTCTGCTCCAGTGTGGTTCCTGTCCCCTAGACACACCAGCTGAAGCACTGCATGGCACCTTTTAACCTGACTCATTGAATAGTCCTTTGAACGCTTAGGGGTACTTGAGGTTCATGGGACAATTCAGCAGAGGAGGGCATGGAGGAGAAGGGGGAGGAGGGGGTAGAACTGACAAATCTCGCATCATCACCAGCTGTTTGGAGACGTGGGGGCACAACAAGCTGCAGCACCGAGCCCTGTCCTGCATCCTTCCGAGTTGCAAGCAGCATTACCCAGTGTGCTGTGAACTAAATATATCGTCCCTGCCCATGCTTGCTGGACCACGTGACAGCAGTAACGTGGACTTTGCAGCTGACTGCCTTGCCCAATGATACCACAACATTGGCTGCTACGTGATGGTAGAGAGATGGAATGGCCTTACGTGAAAGAAGTAGCGACTGGGAACCTGCCATTATGGTACAGTACATTCTGCAAATTCACGGAAAGGGGGCAGAATCCACCAGGCAGAAAGGCAGAAGTTAGAGAGCCAGCAGCTTTGACAAGCTTGCATTTAGACGCTGGGCATGTGGGTGGTAGGGGCTATATTTTTTTTTCCACTGCAGCAGATGGGACAGAGAAATTTGCCGGCTATAGTCTACAGCTGGTGGTGTGCTGCTGGCAGATGTGCTGCTAGGACCTGGGACTCCCTGCGCTATACCATCACCCCTGTCAGTGGAGGCTGCTGAGAAGTCATGAGATATAGCAGGGGCAGACTGAGGTGAGTAAGGAGGAGGAGGGACAGATTTGTGCCCCTTTTGTATGGCTTTTAGGTGCTCTTGCTAATGGGCTGAGTGACGGGAGGTTAAATGCCTTGTCAAGCATGTGGTACCCAAATGGCTGGTGTTTTTGCCACGTTTGATGTGCTTAAAACAAAGTTTGCAAATAGCAACAGTGCGATCGGCTGCACATGTACTAAAAAATGCCCAAACAGCTGAGCTGTGGGAAGTGGGCCAGAAGATAACAGTTCCACAAATGTGATGGAATAGGGTGGCTGCTCTCTACTCGTTCATGATGGCTGCCTCGTTGGGGTTGTGCCTCACCCTCACATTCCTCCTTTGCTCTATCTGGCACCCAAGTCGCATCACTGATCTCATCATCATCATCATCTCCTCCATCCTCATTACAACTGGAGACAACTTGGCAATGTGCTGCAGCTGGGGGAACATGAATGCTGTGGGCTCATGTTCCTGCCTTCCTCAACCTCAGAACCAACATCTGAATTGAGTAATGGCTGTGCATCGTCAAGCAGCAAGTGGCTGATGCTGTGTTCAAATAACTCAGTTGAGTCCTCCATGGCTAATGCTGGGGCTATGGCAGGAAAAGATGTGGACAAGGAGGCAGGTTTAGCCACTCTAGCAGCTGCAGGGGACTGCGCATTAGCCTCTGCTTGTGTGGCGGAGGATGAGGACGGTTTAGTAAGCCAGTCCACGACCTCCTCTGCATGCTGTGGCTGGATAGCACAGGCAACATCACTAAACAGAGGAAATGATGCCCTGCCTGAGAACTGACCACGTCCACTTTTGCCTGTGGGCACATACGCTGCTGACCCCCTTATAGTGCCATGGGAACACCTGCCTCTCTTTGTTGTCCTCCCAAACATTATTGGGAGTAAGGGGACGGTGCTTATTAACAAAATGTAATAAAGATGGGGAAATGTGTAGGTGGATACACTTTAATCAATGGAAAGAGGTGTTTGGTGCACTTTAATTTGAGTACTCACTACACAGACACATTCCACAGATACACTATAATATACTGTAATAGGCAGAAATGTACTACGTTAAACGCATACCAATGTAATGAAATATACGGCGTTAAACTTGCAGTAACGCACACAACTATATAGAGTTAAGCTAGCAGTAACACACAGAACTAAATGGCGTTAAACTTGCAGTAACGCAATGAAATATATGGCGTTAAACTATCAGTAACGCACAGAAATATATGGTGTTAAACTTTCAGTAACGCACACAACTATATAGCGTTAAACTTGCAGTAACGTACACAACTATATAGCGTTAAACTTGCAGTAACACACAGAAATGTATGGTGTTAAACTTGCAGTAACGCAATGAAATATAAGGCATTAAACTTGCAGAAATGCACAGAACTATATAGCGTTAAACAGGCAGTAATGCACAGAACTAAATGGCGGTAAACTTGCAGTAACGTAATGAAATATATGGCGTTAAACTTGCAGTAACACAAAGAACTATATGGCGTTAAACTTGCAGTAACACAATGAAATATATAGTGTTAAACTTGCAGTAACGCAATGAAATATAAGGCATTAAACTTGCAGTAATGCACAGAACTATATAGCGTTAAACTTGCAGTAATGCACAGAACTAAATGGCGGTAAACTTGCAGTAATGCAATGAAATATATGGCGTTAAACTTGCAGTAACGCACAGAACTGTATGGTGTTGAACTTGCAGTAACACAAGGAAATATATAGTATTAAACTTGCAGTAACTCACAGAACTGTATGGTGTTGAACTTGCAGCAACACAAAGAATAGTGTTAAACTTGCAGTAACGCACAGAAATATATGGTGTTAAACTTGCTGTAACGCAATGAAATATATGGCGTTAAACTTGCAGTAACGTATAGATCTATATGGAGTTAAACTTGCAGTAACGCACAGAACGAAATGTCGTTAAACTTGCAGTAACGCAATGAAATATATGCCATTAAACTTGCAGTAACACACAGAACTATATGTCGTTAGACTTGCAGTAACACAATGAAATATATTTTGTTAAACTTGCAGTAACACACAGAGCTATATATCGTTAAACTTGCAGTAATGCACAGAACTGTATGGCGTTAAACTTGCAGTAACACAATGAAATATATAGTGTTAAACTTGCAGTAAAGCAGAGAACTATATGGTGTTAAACTTGCAGTAACGCACATAACTATGTGGCGTTAAACTTGCAGTAACGCAATTAAATGTATGATGTTAAACTTGCAGTAACGCACAGAACTATATGGCTTTAAGCTTGCAGTAACACACAAAACTATATGGAGTTAAGCTTGCAGTAACGCAATGAAATATATAGCGTTAAACTTGCAGTAACGCACAGAAATATATAACGTTAAACTTGCCGTAACGTACACAACTATATAGCGATAAACTTGCAGTAATGCACAGAACTATATGGCGTTAAACTTGCAGTAACGCACAGAACTACAGAATATGGCGTTAAACTTGCATTAACGCACACAACTATATAGCGATAAACTTTCAGTAATGCACAGAACTATATAGCATTAAACGTGCAGTAACGCAATTAAATAAACGGTCACCACACTGGCACTATGGGGTTGATTTACTAAAGCTTGAAAGTGTAAATTTTGGTGCAGTTCCACACAGAAACCAATCAGCTTCAAGGTTTTATTGTCAAAGCTTGATTGAACAAGCTGAGGTTAGAAGCTGATTTGCTAGCATGCATAGCTGCACCATTTTTTGCACTCTCCAGCTTTAGTAAATCAACCCCTATCTGAACTGTCCCTACATGCACAATAACGTAGAGATGAATAGTGGTCAATACACTACAATCACACTATCTGAACTGCCCCTACTCTAGATATACACTAATGTAAAGATAAATGACTTGTCACTACACTACACTGGCACTATCTGAACTGTCCCTACTCTAGCTGCACACTAATGCAAAGATGAATGATGGTCATCACTACACTCACACTATCCCTAGATTGACACCAACTAATATACTACACTGACAATAGAATCACAACAGCACACTATAGCACACTAACTGTCTAGTAGCACTGAACAGAGCCCTGTTCTATCTCTCTCCAGGCCGAAATCACACTAAAAATGGCTGCTATTGAAAGGATACTTTTATAGTGTGGGGCGGGACTAAGAGCAATGAGCCATGATTGGATAGAGTTATCATGGCAGTGTCCAATTATTGCTCTGACGGAGCTCTGTGCCCTGGTAGGGCAAAGCTTTCACTGCTTCAGCCAATCAGGGCTTTCAATGCACTGTGTGGCAGCGTAGTGCATTGTGGTCATTCGACGGGCTGAACAAACAGTCAAACGACCCGACAATTCAGTTGTTCAACAAACGTGTGAACAGCCAATGTGAGCATGAGTTTGGGCTGAACCTCTTGCCCATTCCTAACAAGGAGTGTAGAAAAATTATTAAATGCTTATTCCTCAGTAAAATCATTACAAAGAGTCGCTCCTGATCAAACCCCCTTCAGTTGAATGCTGTAAAGAGAAATGGGTGGTCAATGTACCCGATCTTCAGGGTGATGATTGGGATGGCATGTGGGACTATCCATTTCAACATCCTGTGTCTGGGAGAGATTGTTTTATCCAATATAAATTCCTTCACTGCATCTACTATACACACATCAAATACGTGAATATTTACGAGTCCCTTACAGCAGAATGCTGGAGATGAACTTTCTCTTGGTCTCTTAAGACCACAGGACATGGTTCCAGTAATCCATGTCCTTAGTCTGCTTGTCTTCAGCAAACTGTTTGCGGGCTTTCTTGTGAATCATCTTTAGAAGAGGCTTCATTCTGGGATGACAGCCATGCAGACCACTTTTATGCAGTGTGTGGCGTATGATCTGAGCACTGACAGGCTGACCCCCACATCATATGTCTATTTCCCAAAGACAACCTCTGGATATGATGCTGTGCATGTGCACTCAACTTCTTTGGTCGACCATGGTGAGGCCTGCTGTATGGTCTTGGCCACCATGCTGCAGCTCATATTCAGGGTCTTGGCAATCTTCATATAACCTAGGCCATCTTTATGTAAAGCATCAGTTCTTTTTTTACAGATCCTCAGGGAGTTCTTTGCCATGAGGTGCCATGTTGAACTTCCAGTGACCAGTATGAGAGAGTGAGAGAGATAACACCAAATTTAATACACCTGCTCCCCATTCACACCTCAAACCTTGTAACACTAACAAGTCACATGACACCGGGGAGGGAAAATGGCTAATTGGGCCCAATTTGGACATTTTCACTTAGGGGTGTACTCACTTTTGTTGCCAGTGGTTTAGACATTAATGGCTGTATGTTGAGTTATTTTGAGGGGACAGCAAATTTAAACTGTTATACAAGCTGTACACTCACTACTTTACATTGTAGCAAAGTGTCATTTCTTCTGTGTTGTCACCTGAAAAGATAGAATAAAATATTTACGAAAATGTGAGGGGTGTACTCACTTTTGTAAGATACTGCATGTATAAATTTCAGGTTGTGCCTTGCTGGTCCTCAGTCAGAAAAAAAGAAAACACAGGAACACGGATCATGTGAAAGCTAAAGAATATCCAATGATTAGCACACACCAGGGTCTCTTTTAAATAGGCAGCTAGGCACCCATGCCCGTAGATGTGCACACAGATTTGTGCTGGCACACACAGATTCGCTGACATGTCAGTGGATGCTAGGCCAAGCTTGTCTGTGTGCTTGTACATGTGCCCAAGCATTAGCTGAATGGGAATGAGCATTAGCTGCACGGGAAAGAGCATTAGCTGTATTTGTTTCCTTATATTGCTACAATACAAATAATTTACATCTATTTATATCATATTTGAATGGAATTATAGTAGAAAAAGCACTTAAAATACCTAAGAGTTGTTTATATGCATGTAGAGGCAAAATTTTTCTTTTTTTTGTTTTATATAGAGAAGTGAACGTTTAAAAGCTCTGTCAGATTGTTTCTATTGTTTTGAGGGGAGATTTTCCTTTACTTCCTGACCCAGAGACACAACAGGAAGTGAGAGAGACTATCTGAAATGGAGGGGAGTTTCCCTGTTAGACAGTCATCATTCAAACAGGCGTACCTATTGGAAGTACTCCAATTTCTTGCCATAGCCACAACAACAAATGATGCTGGTGAATCTCTTCAGCAAAAAGACAGGTGGCTAAAAAAAAAAATATTGCCAGGGTTTCAAAATTCTTACCTAACTTATTATAAATCAACATATATATTCATTGAAAATATACCACAATCCCCATCTAATGCTGTTCATCTGTGTTCAGACAAATGAAGAGAGATCAATTCAAGTAGGGCTAACGTTGAAGTAGAGAAATTAGTTTAGAGAATAGTAAAAATAATCTGTAGGTTAATGCAAATAGCAATAAAGTTATGCAGAAAAAAAGGAAAAAGAGAGACAAGAGAATTAACTACTTCAGCCCCGGAAGGATTTCCAGCTTTAGGACCGGAGCCCTTTTTGCGATTCGGCACTGCGTCGCTTTAACTGAAAATTGCGCGGTCGTGCGACGTTGTACCCAAACGAAATTTGCGTCCTTTTTTTCCCACAAATAGAGCATTCTTTTGGTGGCATTTGATCCCCTCTGCGTCATTTCTGATCGCCGCTATAAACAAAAGAAGAGCGACAATTTTGCAAAAAAACCCAAATTTCTTACTTTTTGCTAGAATACAAATCCAAAAAAAATATATATAAAAACATTTTTTTTCACCAATTTTGGCCGATTTACATTCTTCCTCATATTTGTGATAAAAAAAATCGCAATCAGCGTTTATTGATTGGTTTGCGCAAAAATGGCCGCGTTTACGGATGATGAGAATTCATTTTTGGGGTTTATTTTATTTTATTTTTTTTTACTAGTAATGGCGGCGATCTGCGATTTTTAGCGGTACTGCGATATTTCAGCAGACATGTCGGACTATTTTGACACTTTTTTGGGACCACTAGCATTTATACAGCGATCAGTGCTATAAAAATGCACTGATTACTGTGTAAATGCCATTGGCAGTGAAGGGGTTAACCTGCAGGGGGCGCTCTAAGGGTTAACTGTGTTCCCTGGGCGTGTTCTAACTGTATTTGGGCTGCCCTAGCTGGGGAAGGGAAGTGGTCACAGCCTTCACGTACAGGAAGGCTGTGATCACAGCCCTTCCCCCTCACACAGAACGGAGGTCCGTGTTTACATACACGGACCTCCATTCCTTCGCTCCGGGGGGGCCATCGCGGGTAGCCGGCGGCAATCGAAGCCGCCGCACCCGCTCCCTGGCCCTCCCCGAACACAGTGAGCGCGCGGGCGCGCCTCCGGCGGCGTGCACGCGCTCACAATGTGCGTTATCGCAGCCGCCGTCGTATGACGCGATTTGCGATAACGAGCCACTTTGTCGCCGTCAACCTGCGGTTGGCGGTCGGCAAGTGGTTAAAAAGGAAAAGGGTGTGTTTTTCCTGACTTGTAACCAATATCCAGCAAGCCTGTAGATAAAAAAACAAATGAATGCAGGGTCATCTTAATAGCATCATGGGCCCCTGGGCAAAGTAATGCACTGGGGCCCGCTACCAGACTGCCTCCATATACCCACTGACTCTTAAGAATTAAAGCATAAATAGTTGATAGAATTAAACATATAGTTATTACTACTTTCCATAAAATAGATTTGAATTAATAAGAAAACATGCCCTAAATCAAAGACTAACCAACACAAAGAGCACAGTACGGGGGAGGCAAAAGGGCACAGTATGGGTGGGGGGGTCAGGAGGGCACAATACTGGATTCAGGAGGGCAAAGTAAAGGAGGAGTCAGGAGGGCACAATACTAGATTCAGGAGGGCACAATAATGGAGGAGTCAGGAGGGCACAATACTGGGATCAGGAGGGCACAGTACAGGTCCCGGGACACTGCCTGGGACATGGCCAACCTGGAACAGCTTAGTTAAAAGCGTGACTGTCCTGTTAAATCCAGGACAGCTGTCAAGTATGATGTAATGCAAGACTATCATGGGCCCCCCTGCACCTGGTGCACCTGGGCACTGCCCAGGGGTTCCCATGCATTAAGACAGCCCTGGATGAATGCACAGTTTGTTAATCCTGGATAACATGAGAGATTTTCACAAATTACTTACTTCTATCCATTCTCAATGGAATGAGACATGTCACTGTTTGATACTTCAACTAAATAGGATGAGGGTAGTATATGAAATAATATACCCATTAGATTATTATTAGGGACAATATAAGGATAATGCTATATTGATAACAAAAGTCTGCATTATATAATAACTAAAATAATTTAATTTTTAGTATAACTTTCCAGAAGATTAAATTTATCTCCTGCCTGTTTGCAAAAGTTACTAAAATATCTATAGTATTTTTTGCTTATTTAGTCACTAGGAAGGCCCAGACTAAAAGCACCAGCACATGGTTTAAAAATTTAAACTGGATTTAAATGTAGCACCCTGGTCCTAAACAGAGCTGCTAGCAAATTTAGTTGTGCTAGGTGGCAACTAGCCTGGCTAACTGGTAGTTAGAATCCACTGATTCCTGTTGTAAGCCTGGGTCTGGTGTGTCAATAGGTGGCGCTGCTGCCTTTGACATTAGGTTGATGGATCACAGTGAATTCGGGTTATGAGTAAATATGTTGTCTCAGCCAATCAGAAGGAGTTTTCTTTCGGCCACTGAGCATGCTGGGATAGTCTCTTTATTTGGAAGAAGTCAGGTGATCGATGTTCACCTGGGTAGCTGCCTGGGTGGATGTGTGTCATATCGCTTTGGGTTGCTAGGCCAGAATCCTGAGACCTATCCTGGGAGCTCCTAGGGGCTGCTAGGTCTGTCTGAGGCCTATCCAGGAATCCGAGCAGCAGAATCACGTTAGGCTTCAAGTCGAAGGCTTAGCCAAGTTGAAGAGGTTCTGCCTGAGGGAGAGCTGGATCTGTGCCAGTGGTAAAGGAGAAGTTGCCACAAAGGGATGACCACTCCTGTTACCAGAGGCAGGTGCAGAAAGGATGGAGTTTTGAAGAAGTACCAGAGCAGACTCTTCAATAGCCGGGGATGGGGGAGAAGTGGGAAAGCTTCTGTAGAATCATCCAGGAACCCAGCAGGTGGCGTGGGTGCACCTTGAAGATAAGTACAGCGGGTAGCTGCGAGTCAAGCCAGGGACCCAGCAGGTAGTGTGGGTGAAGCCTGAGGAATACAGCATTTAGCTGAGAGAAAAGCTAAGGGGATCCAGTGAATGGCTGGGAGTCCCAGAAGTCTAGTGAAAGATGGGGAGCCCAGTGTGAATATCTACAGTGGGATACTGTGAGATGTGAGTGAAGATCTACAGCGGGATACTGTGAGTTACTTGTGCAGATATACAGTGAGATATTGAGAGTGAAGCATTACTATAGGAGACAGCCATTGCTGCAAGGATACAGATTGCTGCATTCAGCTTAACCACTTCAATACCAGGCACTTAGAACACTTCTCTACCAGACCAATTTTCAGCTTTCAGCACTGTTGCATTTTGAATGACAAATTTTTATAATTTTGTTCCCACAAATAGAGCTTTCTTTTGGTGGTATTTGATCACCTCTGGGGTTTTTGTTTTTTGCACTACAAATAAAAAAAGACCAAAAATTTTGAAAATGTTTTTTTTTTTTCCCCATCACAAAACTTTGTAAATAAGAACATTTCTCCTTCACAGATGGGCACTGATGAGGCTGCACTGACGGCCACTGATGAGGCAGTACTGATTGGCACTGATGAGGTGGCATTTATATGCAGCACTGATGGGCACTGATAGAGAGCACTGATAAGCAACACTGACAGACACTAATAGGTGGCACTGATAAGCGGTGCTGATAAGCGGCACTGATGGGCACTCATAGGCGGCATTGATGGGCACTGATAGGTGGCACTGGGCACTGATATGTGGCACTGATGGGCACTGATAGGTGGCACTGATAGGCACTGATAGGTGGCACTGATGGGCACTGATATGTGGCACTGATGAGCTCTGGTGGGCACTGATAGGCGGCTCTGGTATCGCAGCAGCTATAAGGATGGCACTGTCAAGCATCATAGATGGGCACAGCACCCTCCCTATTGGGCACTGTGTGCCCCTTACCTGGTGGTCTAGGGTGGCATCCCTGGTGGTCCCTGGATGGCATCCCTGGTGGTCCCTGGGTGGCATCGCTGTGTGGGCTCCCTGGTGGTCCTGGTCGGCTCCCTGGTGGTCCAGTGTGGCAATTCGATGGGGGGCTGCGCTGATAAACAATCAGCACACACCCCCCATCAGGAAAGCTGCTGATTGGCTCTCCTCTACTCACGTCTGCAGATGCGACTGAAGAAAAAGCCGATAAATGGCTTTTTCTGTTTACACTGTGATCAGCCGTGATTCACCACAGCTGATCACATGGTAATGAGCTTCTGACAGAAGCTGATTACCTAGATCTGAGATGCGGTGTGTCAGGCTGACACACCACACCACCGATCGCCGCGCTGCGGGCCCTCTGGGCACGCGCCGGCATGTTATCCTGCTGGACGTCATATGACGCCCAGTCGGGATAACCGAACCACTTCCCGGCCGTCATTCTACATATGGCGGTAGGGATGTGATTAAAGGCCCTTTTTCTGTATTGCTGTCTGCCTATATCTATTTTTGTTTGCGGAGTCTGCCAATTTGCCATTGCATTTGCCTAAGGGTGTCCTGTGCCCTAGTCCTCTCTTCCCCTGTTCCTGTTAAAAGAAATAAAACTTTGTTTGTTCATTTGTACAAAAGGTGACTAGCACCAATCATTCCATCTTGCACTACACCCACTATGCCTAGTAACCTGCACCTGCAGGAGGAATGTCAGTCCTCCTGACTCTGGAGGTCGCCATCAGGCCTCTGGAAGTTGGGGAAGCCATTACATAAAAAAATTTACAATTTAGGAACTCCAAAACAAATGGGATTTTTAAATGCTACTATATAGAACATACTTTTAGTAATTCCAAAATAATTTTATTATACAAAATTCCTCATAAAAATGACACATGCGTATACTAAAAGTTTATATTATTATTATTATTATTATACAGGATTTATATAGCGCCAACAGTTTGCGCAGTGCTTTACAACATGAGGACAGACAGTACACTTACAATACAAATCAATACAATACAAATCAATACAGGAGGAATCAGAGGGCCCTGCTCCTTAGAGCTTACAACCTAGAGGGGAGTGTCAAGAGGAACAAATGGTGATAACTGTGGGGGATGAGCTGATGGAGAAAATGAAAATACAATTGTTAGGTGTGGGTAGGATAGGCTTCTCTGAAGAGAAGGGTTTTCAGGGATAGTCTAAAAGCTAATAGAGTAGAAGATAATCGGACAGTTTGGGGTAAGGCATTCCATAGGATTGGATAGGCTCTGGAAAATTCCTGGAGGGCAAGCATGGGAGGAGGTGATGAGGGAGCTAGAGACAGGGGAGGGCTGGGCCAGGGGGCAGGGTGGAAATTGCCCCTCAGGCCACCCTAACTTACATTCAAAATGGCTGATGGCCTCTGCCCGCTTACACTTTTTTCTTCTTGTGGAGGAAGGAAGTAGGGGCCAGGGGCGCAGCCACCAACTAACTTCAGACAAAGGGGGGGCACCCAGGGCCGGCCCTACCATGGATACCGCTGGGCCCATTGGGCTGCCTCGGGGGGAGTGCCGCCGAATTACACAGAGCGGGGTCTCCCACTTACAAAGTCCTACCTCCTGGACCAGCTTCTATAATAGACAGCACAATGGTGATGTCTATCATAGGAGCCGGTCCAGGAGGTGGGACTTCATATGACAGCGGCCGCGTCAGGTAAGCGGGGATCTCTGGTGGCTCTCCTCTCTCTGCATTGCAGGCTGCATTGGATGGGCACTGGTGAGGCTGCATTGATGTGCACTGATCGGGCTGCATTCATAAGCACTGTTCAAGCTGCAATGGTTGGCACTGATCAGGCTGTGCTGATGGGCACTGGTGAGCCTACATTGATGGGCACTGGTCAGGTTGCATTTGATAGGCACTGGTGAGGCTGCATTGATGGGCACTGATGAGGCTGCATTGATGGGCACTGATGAGGCTAAGCTGATAGGCTCTGATGAGGCTGCATTGGTGGGTACTAATGAGCTGCATTGATGCATTATTTTTAATAAACCTCCTTTGTTGCTATTAACATTAAATTATGTTACCACATATCATATTTGTCTTGCTTCATAACATTAATATCCGTTCTAAAACCAGGTGGGCATGGATGGTGAGCTGATTCGGTGGTTCACTGGGCCACTTGACTGGACTTGCCCCCCAGGCCTAAGGCTGCCAGCCCTCCCCTGGCTAGAGAGCAGCAGATCTTGAGAAGAATGAAGAGAACGAATAGGTTGATATTCAGAGATTAGGCTAGTGATGTAACTGGGGGCTGAGTTGTGGATGGCTTTGTAAGTAGTTGTTAGTATTTTGAATTTAATTTGTTGGGTGAGTGGAAGCCAGTGGAGGGATTGACAGAGAGGAGTAGCAGACACAAAAGCGAGTCTAGTAGCAGTATGCATGATGGATTGAAGGGGGTATAGCCTATGTAGAGGTAAGCCAATGAGAAGGGAGTTGCAGTAATCAAGACGAGAGATGACCAGGGAGTGGATTAAGAGCTTTGTTGTGTCGTTGGTTAGAAAGGGGCGCATTTTGGAGATGTTGCGGACAGGGCTGGTGAAAGGATTTTTGACACCCTAGGCGAAACCTCATTTTGCCGCCCCCCTTGGCTTCACCCCCTTTCCCCTGCCCAGCCTGATCAGCACCAATGAATTGCAGCCTGATCAGCGCCAATCAAATGCAGCATCTCCAGCGCCCATCAAATACAGCTTCACCAGCGCCAATCAATACAGCCTTACCTGTGCCCATCATATACACCTTCACCAGCACCAATCAATACAGCTTCACCGGTACCCACCAAATACAGCTTCACCTGTGCCCATCAAATACAGCTTCATTTGTGCCCATCAAATATAGCGACACGGGGGGTGGGGGCGGAGGGGGGTATTTGGCAGATCAGTCACTATTTCTATATACATTTGGAAATGGCATGTGATAATACAATCTCATTATCTCAGTCAGACAGTGTCAGTTTTCACATGAATAAATGCAGAGCAGCCAGTGACAGATCAACAGTGGCCAGGCGCCCCTAAGCTGCAGTGCGCCCTAGGCGGCCGCCTACTTCGCCTAGTGGTAGAGCCGGCCCTGGTTGCGGAGGTTGAGGCGGCAAGATTTAGACAGTGATTGGATGTGGTGCTTAAAGGAGAGTTCAGAGTCCAGAACTACACCTAGGACCTTGGCATGCGGGGATGGGTTTACAGTTGTGCCATCAATTTTGGCAGAGAGATCAGGGGAAGGGGCATATGGGGGAGGAAAAATTATAAGTTTGGTATTGGATAGAGGTAGTTTGAGGAAGTGGTGTAAAATCCAGGCTGATATATCTGTTAGTAAATTAGTGATACATGAGGAGATGGCGGGAGTGATAGAGAAATAGATTTGTGTGTCGTCAGCGTAGAGGTGGTATTGGAAGCCATGGGAGGCTATCAACTGTGCCAGGGAGGTGTAGATTGAGAATAGGCGAGGTCCAAGGACAGAATCTTGGGGGACCCCAACAAAGAAAGAAAGAGGAGAGGAAGAAGTTGAATTGTAAGTTACACTAAAGGTGCTGTTGGATAAGTAGGAGGAGAACCAGGGAAAAGTACAATCACGGAGACCAAAAGTGTGGAGTTTTTTGAGGAAGAGGGGGTGGTCAACAGTATCAAAGGTAGCAGAGAGGTCCAGGAGTAGGAGTACAGAAAAGTGTCCATTGGTTTTGGTCGTTAGTAGATTGTTTGTTAATTTTAGGAGAGCAGTTTCTGTGGAGTGTTAAAGACGAAAACCAGTCTGAAGGGGATCAAGAAGGCTATTATCAGCAATGTGTTCACACAGTCGGTCAGTGGCGGCTGGTGAAGTTTTTGGATGGGGGGGCGCCAGGCCCCGCCCTTCCTTTTGACCCCTCCTACTTCTAATAAGCCATGCCCCTTAAGCCCTGCCCCTTATAGAATCCACCCACTCCGTCCCCTGTATTCCACATATTGTGTCAGGAGTATACAGCTCAGCATCACAGGACACAGTATACAGCTCAGCAACACAGGACATAGTATACAGCTCAGCATCACAGGACACAGTATACAGCTCAGCATCACAGGACACAGTATACAGCTCAGTATCACAGTATACAGCTCAGCATCACAGGATACAGTATACAGCTCAGCATCACAGGACACAGCATACAGCTCAGCATCACAGGACACAGTATACAGCTCAGCATCACAGGACACAGTATACAGCTCAGCATCACAGGACACAGTATACAGCTCAGCATCACCACTACAACTCGACATATGACACAGGACACTACGACTCGA
>BLSH010354143.1:0-17524 GCA_018402905.1 Glandirana rugosa | reverse complement strand
ACCGAGAGAGAGAGAGAGGAGAGGTCGACTGTAGTCGTCGTCACGAGCGGGGGGGAGTCCTTGAGAGCCGACTCGTCTCTTCTCTTTTTTCTGTTGACTTGCATCATTCATCGACGCAATAGATACGTCTATACGTATAAATACAATATTGTGTCTGTGTCCCCTTGAATAACAAGATTTTGCCCCCTACCCTCGTAAAATATGTTCAACGAATTGTTAGTGAAATGGATAAAAGTATGGTCCGGTTAAGACTGTATAGAGAGGATGTACATTTTTAGTATAAAAAAAAAAAAAAACGATCTTTTTGGGGGTCTGTAATATATATAAAAATTCGTCTCCGGGATCTCTTATTTTATCACCCAAAACGTAAAAATATACAGTGACATAAATGCGTCAAAAATGCAAAACCCACTATTTTATTCTCTAGGGCCTCTGCTTAAAAATATATATAATGTCTGGGGGTTTTTCTAGCAAAAAAAAAAAAAAATATGATTTTTACATGTAGGAGAGATATGTCAGAATTGGCCTGGTATGAAAATAGGTAAAGTGATTGTTAAGCAACTTGTATAAAATGCTCCCATCCCCCGTTTTAGAACAATAAGTTCCCCTGTGTCTGTGTTATAACATAAATATGCATATCTGCATAGATAACGCAGCTACTTACTACGTTCAGTTGTCTTTTTTCTCTTCTCTGCTCAGCCGAGAGTTCCTGAGGGGGGGCGAGCACTGCTGCTGATGTCAGCTGGAGAGGAGAGAGAGAGAGAGCCATGTGTAGGAAGCCAGTGTGTTATCTATACAGATAAGAATATTTATGATGTAACACAGACACAGGGGAACTTATTCTTCTAATACAGAGGGGGAGCTTTTAAAGTTAATTATGAGAGCAGAGCAGAGAGGAGACAGGCTACGTGTTAACAGGAGAGGGAAGGGGAGGAGGGGGGAGCTGAACATAGGCACAGAGGAGAATAGTAGAGCTGTGAATGTCACAGACATACACAGACCACAGTCTCTCAGGATCAGCTACATGATAAGACGGAGTCAGGACCTGGCATTATCAAACAGGTATTCTAGGGCATACAGAGGGATCATTTATAAAGCAAAAGCACCATGCTGCTAATTGCACGTTAAAGAGACAGGAGCAGCATTTTTTTTTGGGGGGTTTACAAACGCTTTAAATTGGCGCAAAACTCTTTCTTATTGTAGATTTATGCAGGCTTCTTGGAGACTTTTTAGAAACAGTTAGCTCTTGGGCTGAATTTGCTGAGCCAAACAGTCCTGGACAAATTAGCAGTTGTTTGAAATCTACACCACATGCATATTTTTTGTTCTTACAGTGAAAGGATTAATTTCAAATCATTTGGTGATCTATTTAAATCCCTTTCCTAATTCATAGGCATAGGCACAACTTTTATTTCTGAGGACCTTAGAGAGCTTTATTGATCTTGGCAAGATGATACCACACAATCAATAGCAAAAAGAACACCAGATTTTTTTTTTTTTTTTTTTTTAAAGACATGTTTCTCCTGCATGCTCACTAAGGAGGTTCTAATTATTGAATATCCAATTCTAATGTCATGGATTTGAGGTGGTGGTAAATATGGGGGTGTACCTACTTTTTCCGTATTTCCGTATGATAAATCTGAATTTTTGTTCATTTAGATCATGACAATTGTATATAGCACCTTTATCTTTGGGTAGGAACTATTTGAATAAATATCTAATGTTTGCCAAACACATCCGATGACATCAAGACCATAAATGTCAGTTTCTTGTAGTAATATCTGTTTGACACATTATTATTAAATCAAGGAAGTTGTTTGCACAAGATCAGTTGTGGTGTTCTGTAAAATAACAGGAAAATAGATACTATATACAAATAGTGTACTATAAACCATTTGCAGAGAAAGTACACATCTTAAATTGTTAAAGAGCTCTTGTCAAACGCTGGATCCAAGCTTAACCACTTCAGCCCCGGAAGGATTTCCAGCTTTAGGACCGGAGCCCTTTTTGCGATTCGGCGCTGCGTCGCTTTAACTGACAATTGCGCGGTCGTGCGACGTTGTACCCAAACGAAATTTGCGTCCTTTTTTCCCCACAAATAGAGCTTTCTTTTTGGTGGTATTTGATCACCGCTGCGTCATTTCTGATCGCCGCTATAAACAAAAGAAGAGCGACAATTTTGCAAAAAAACCCAAATTTCTTACTTTTTCCTAAAATACAAATCCAAAAAAAAAATATAAAAAAACATTTTTTTTCACAGTTTTTGGCCGATTTATATTCTTCCTCATATTTGCGATAAAAAAAATCGCAATCGGCGTTTATTGATTGGTTTGCGCAAAAGTGGTCGCGTTTACGGATGATGAGAATTCATTTTTGGGGTTTTTAATTTTTTTTTATTTTTTACTAAAAATGGCGGCGATCTGCGATTTTTTGCGGTACTGCGATATTTCAGCGGACATGTCGGACCATTTTGACACTTTTTTGGGACCATTGGCATTTATACAGCGATCAGTGCTATAAAAATGCACTGATTACTGTGTAAATGCCATTGGCAGTGAAGGGGTTAACCTGCAGGGGGCGCGCTAAGGGTTAACTATGTTCCCTGGGCGTGTTCTAACTGTATGGGGGACTGCCTATCTGGGGAAGGGAAGTTATCACAGCCTTCACGTAAAGGAAGGCTGTGATCACAGCCCTTCCCCCTCACACAGAGCGGAGGTCCGTGTTTACATACACGGACCTCCGCTCATTCGCTCCGGGGGGGGCCATCGCGGGTGGCCGGCGGCAATCGAAGCCGCCGCACCCGCTCCCTGGCCCCCCCTGGACACTGAGCGCGCGGGCGCGCCTCCGGCGGTGCGCGCGCGCTCACTAAACTCGTTCCCGCAGCCGCCGTCGTATGCCGGCGATTTGCGGGAACGAGCCACTTTGCCGCCGTCAGATGCCGATCGGCGGTCGGCAAGTGGTTAAAGAGGTGTTCCAGCCTGGGGAAAAAAAATAAAAGTCAGCAGCTACAAATACTGTAGCTGCTGATTTTTAATACATGGACACTTACCTGTCCTGGGAGCCCGCGATGTCGGCACCACAGCCGATATTCGGATCGGTTGTCGGGTGCTGCCGCCGCCATCTCTATTGAGGTAAACTGGCAGTGAGGCTTTTCGGTTTCACAGACGGTTCCCTACTGTGCATGCATGAAGCACGCTGTGCTCTCTAATTGGCCCGTTAGTGGAGGAAGGAGGAGGGGGCTGAACTTCCGAGCAACGGCTCTGCGGTGCCGTCTCCCAGAAGTGGGGAAGGGTACCTGTCAAAAACAGGTACCCGTTCCTCCCTAGAAGGTGGCAAATGTGGCACCCGAAGGGGAAGGAAGTAATTAAACAGAAGTTCCGCTTTTGGGTGGAACTCTGCTTTAATTACTTGGGTAGCTTGTCAAAAAGAATCAACAATAGCCTGACCTTTTACAATATTTGACCTATGGGCTTTATGGTACTATATTGCCATCAAGATTTTGTGGGCAGAAATACTTTCCTTATAGAAAATGATATATGAAGGAAGTAGAAATGATTATGCCCATGAACAAATGGATATCAAACTTTCTAAGATAAAAAGCCAGCAGCAGAAGCGGAAAGGAGGACTTTGACAAGGGACAACACTGGAACCCACAACGCAGGACAGATAGAGAGACAGGAAGAGACCAAGAATCCATTTTCCCGCAATTGCTTGAATACCTGGAGTCCTGTTTGCTACAGAAATTGCAGACCAGCTCAAGCCAAGTGACTTTTAATGTAACCCTATTGCATATAGACTACAGGGTGGGCCATTTATATGGTAACACCTTAATAAAATGGGAATGGTTGGTGATATTAACTTCCTGTTTGTGGCACATTAGTATTTGTGAGGGGGGGAAACTTTTCAAGATGGGTGGTGACCATGGCGGCCATTTTGAAGTTGGCCATTTTGAATCCAACTTTTGTTTTTTCAATAGGAAGAGGGTCATGTGACACATCAAACTTATTGGCAATTTCACTAGAAAAACAATGGTGTGCTTGGTTTTAGCATAACTTTATTCTTTCATGAGTTATTTACACATTTCTGACCACTTATAAAATGTGTTCAGTGTGCTGCCCATTGTGTTGGATTGTCAATGCAACCCTCTTCTCCCACTCTTCACACACTGATAGCAACACCGCAGGAGAAATGCTAGCACAGGCTTCCAGTAGCCGTAGTTTCAGGTGCTGCACATCTCGCATCTTCACAGCATAGATAATTGCCTTCAGATGACCCCAAAGATAAAAGTTTAAGGGGGTCAGATCGGGAGACCTTGGGGGCCATTCAACTGGCCCACAACGACCAATCCACTTTCCAGGTAACTGTTCATCTAGGAATGCTCGGACCTGACACCCATAATGTGGTGGTGCACCATCTTGCTGGAACTATGATGTCGGTGATAGGGAATTGCTGGCCATCAAGTCGGCTTTGGAGGAATGGCGGTACCTCCTGGAAGGAGCAGCTCACCCGGTATTGGTTTTTACTGACCATAAAAACCATAAAAAAACCATATGCTGTGAAGATACGAGGTGTGCAGCACCTGAAACTACAGATACTGGAAGCGCGTGCTAGCATTTCTCCTGCAGTGTTGCTATCAGAGTGAAGAGTGGGAGAAGAGGGTTGCATTGACAATCCAACACAATAGGCATCACATTGAACACATTTTATAAGTGGTCAGAAACTTGTAAATAACTCATGAAAGAATAAAGTTACGTTAAAACCAAGCACACCATTGTTTTTCTTGTGAAATTCCCAATAAGTTTGATGTGTCACATGACCCTCTTCCTATTGAAAAAACAAAAGTTGGATTCAAAATGGCCGACTTCAAAATGGCCACCATGGTCACCACCCATCTTGAAAAGTTTCCCCCCTCACATATACTAATGTGCCACAAACAGGAAGTTAATATCACAAACCATTCCCATTTTATTAAGGTGTATCCATATAAATGGCCCACCCTGTAGTATTGCATGAAGACTAGGAAAGGGATAGGTATTTGTGTAAATATGTACGTATATTTGTTGCTCTCTGTGGGCTTGATTTACTAAAGACACTTAGGGGTTGATTTACTAAAGCTTGAAAGTGCAAAATTTGGTGCAGCTCCACACAGAAACCAATCAGCTTCAAGGTTTTATTGTCAAAGCTTGATTGAACAAGCTGAGGTTAGAAGCTGATTGGCTAGCATGCACAGCTGCACCAGTTTTTGCACTCTCCAGCTTTAGTAAATCAACCCCTTAGACTGTTCACTTTGCATAGAAGTTGCACTTTGCAAGGTATTTTTCCCCAGAACATTTTGAACGAGGTCAAAATTGTGTAAGCACAAATGCTGCTTTTTTATTTTCCTTGCACCATGATTGGGTATTCTTTGCCAATTTAAATTTTACCACATTTAAAGTGGTTGTAAACGCTTACATATACCTAGTGAAGTGAACAGCCTCAGATGGTACATAGAGATGATACTTGTTTATCTGCAGCCCTCTCTTCCCTACACCACTTCAAATGGACAGAAAAGTATTAAAATCCTTCTGCGTCTGTGAGGATCACAAAGGAGGGGGCACAGAGACTGCAGTTACAGTTTGTTTGAGATGATTGGTGGAAAGGAACACATCCCACCACACAACAGACAAAACTGTGTTGTGAATAGACAAGCTCTGTTCTAAGCCCCCCTCCATCCCTCCCCGACACAAATTTTATCTCATGTGTTAGGAAAACTTCTCAGAAATTACTCATGCTGATAACTGAGAAACAAAGCACCAGAAAAAAATTACACTTAGAGCTTTGGAGAGAGATAAGTAAACACTACAGATACATGTGCTTTGCTCAGATTTCGTCACTGAGGTTTACAATCAATTTATTAAGCCCTGGTCTAAATTTCCTTGCAAAGTGCAACTTCCCCTGCAAGGGGAACAGCAAAATTGCTTTAGTAAATACACCCTTGTATGTCTTGTGTTGTATTCCTGTAACTGTAAATAGTTTATATATACAGCATTCTTCTATAGTAAAGGCATATTGATATACAAATGGGTAATTTCCTTGGCTTTACTGCAAGGATGAGACAAACAGCAAGAATTAGCAAAACACATATCCTGCTGCCCATAATGACCTTGTGTCTGTATGATATGCTCATTGGATAGATAGATAGATAGATAGATAGATAGATAGATAGATAGAGATCAGGAGCATGATTACATGCTAAATGTTATGAATATGTTATAAACCGGTTGCTTACTTGTTTACAATTGAATCATTTATAGAGCAAGCAAAGAAACAAACACAATTTAATTTCCATAATCCTTTTTAATAGAACATGTAATATGTCCGACAAATCTTCCTTCTACAGCACCACTTTGACATGACCTTCAGATTTTTTTGAATTGCAACTTTAAAAATGGGCTATAAGATCATAGCAGAAGCATGAAGTACGGCTTTATAAGCAGTAAGACAAATATTTCACCCCAGCAACCAAGCTAGACATCACATGGGCTGATGTGCATCCACCCTGCTCTTGTAATCAATCACTGTTATGAACTGTCAATGCAATAAGATGTTCAGCTTTCAATGTAAGCTGCTTAGCTATAAAAAGAAAATCAAGGATTACAACCATAACAGGCAACAGGTTTGACACCTTTATGCTTGTAAATACAATGTAAGTCTTGGCTTCAATTTTATCTCTCTCTCTGAATTAAGAAGCATTTATCAGGCAATGTTTGGTAAAAATGATCATTCAGAATAATGCCATAGAGAATTACTATATAGTGCTTATCAATTCTCATGACTCGAATGAAGGTCAACGCTCTGGTTTTGCTATTAAACTCAAATAATTTTGGAGCAGGTACAGTGCAATAAAAAAAGGAGTCGCAGAAAAATGTACATGTGTATTTTGCATGGTGAATAATTATTGCCAAGTTAAAGTACTGTATATGTGAACCCTTACCTTGTAAAACAATTTGGTTTAGTTTAAAATATAAATGAAAGGCAAAACATGTGTGTGCGTATAGAAAAAACATTATAAATACCCTTTTTTATGTTATATAGGTGATTACATAATCTCTGATCTAAGCTGCATATGGGGCTCAGAGAACTAGAGGTGGAGAAAGACCAGTACACTGATCTTCCCAGTGAATGGTTGTGCAGGGGAAGGGTGTCAACACCAGTCGGATTATTGGAGGATAGACAGGCTGTTCTCTCAGCACAGCCAGAAAACTGACCATGTTGAGATGGATGTGCTCTCATGTCTAGCTTGGTCAGTTTGAAATAGGAAAGCAGGGGGACTGGCAGTTTTTTCACACAAAGTAAGCAACACAAAGAGAATAGGATACTTTTTAACACAAGTACATGGTACAACATACACATATCAGGAATAATTTTTAACAAATGTGTAAGCAGGTGCAGTTAGCTAGTCCGCCACTAGTTGGCTCTGTCTTAAACTAGTGTGGTAAAAGTAAATTATGTAATTAATTGTTAAGTCCCCTTTTAGGCCTAGCCTTCCTGTAGTTGTGTAACAGTTGGAGTTAGTGCCCATATAAATTTCAGGAGGGGAGGAGCCCAGTGAGTTGGGGTATGGGAGCCAAACACCCCACAACCATGCATAAATAGTCAGCTACTGCAGGGTCAGAGTGAGATAGGTCTACACCCAGAAGAGCCAGCTGCAATAGTCTTGACTGACAGAAAATGGTCTATAAGACTGGAAGCAAGATGCAAAAGGCCTTTAGGACAGGCTACGCGTTCTTTGCCGTGAGCGCCAATCCACCGGAGATCCTAGGATAAGTGTACATAATCTAGAGGTGCAGCTGTAGCAGTCTTGTCTCTGGAATAACATTAAGGAAGTTATGAGCTGGATGCATAAAGCCTAATGGGCAAGTCAGAGCCCTCTGAGTGAGTACTAATGATCCTGGGACTGATAGTGACATCTGGGAGCATACCCAGTTGGGTAGAGCTATGGAATGGGACATAGAAAGAGAGATTAATATATTACCAAAGACACCTTGTTAATCTCTGCTGACAGAGTAGGATGCTCCACCTTGTGAATCTTGGTAGAGAAGAATGATGCAGATTTAGTATACTGGGAGATGGTTCCCAACACTATGGTGCTTCCAAGGAGAGGATAGCGGAGATGCTAAGGGAAGATGGCTTATCAGTGATGTGTAATGTGCGGCTTTCACAAATGACTTCTACAGCTTGTCTACTTGTGTGTATGGAGTTGTATACTGAAGACACCTGTCAGCATGGCCATGTGATGTTTTATTACCATCTTTGAAAAACATCAGTAAAGTGGGGTAAATATATTTAGTTGTCTGGACATTAATTTCTTATGAATATAAAGGCTAATGGGCGGAGTAGTATGCCACTGGCAAGGAAATTGGCACAAGATGGTGAAGGCTAATAACTATCAGCAGTGGGTTGCTGTCCTTTCCAATAACAAGTGGGGGCAGGAGCTTGGGTATAGGGCATCCAATCAGAAGCCCCCTTACACACTTAAAAGGCCAGTCAATGCAAAACTAAAATATAACAATGGGGGGCATGGCTTGCAGCTCATGAAGTAAGCAGCACAGAGAGTGAGCTCAGCTGAAACTCCGGGCATTTACCTTGTTTTTTGCTCTCCTGAACCACTCACACTGCACCCGACTGCAACAGGGAGGATCTAGGTGTCACAATTAGCCCACCGGACCATCACACTATAGCGGACATGTCCAAAAAGGCTGGTAAAGACACGCTGTCAGCGGCGGACCATGCGGGACAAGATGGCGCCCGCTCGCAGCTGTTGGCTAAGGAGGCGGCCCTGAGGCTTTTTTCTAAGACTCCAGGGAAGGATGCTCCCTGCAAGCCTGTGTGCTCTCTCCTGGAGACCGCTGTCCAAGAGCACCTGGATAGAGACCCGGAGGCTGCATGGCCTGACAATCCAACCGCTGCAGCGGTATGGGACACAGTGAGTACTCCAGCTCAGGCTGGCACGGCTGCTGACACAGAGGGCCTAGATTCACTAGCCTCTGAACCGACCCTGAGAGACATTTTTACTGCAATTACGTCTTGCAATACCTCTATCACTGCCCTGACATCTGAGATTAAGGCAGTAAAACTGGAACTGAATTTAGTGAGGCAAGACATGCAGAAACTCAGAGACCGCACTGCGGCCTTAGAGGACAGAGTGAGCAACGTGGAGGATGAGGTGGCACGGCTGCAGAGAGAACTTAAGCCAACTTAATAGAGTGCAAACCATTACCGCAGGCCACGCAGCCAAGCTTGAGGACATGGAGAACAGGCAGAGATGGAACAATGTCCAAGCTGTTGGGATACCGGAGAGATTAGAGGGGAAAAATCCCATGGCCTTTATGGAAAAATGGATCCTTTCCACATTTGGTGGGGGGGCCTTCTCCTCCATGTTCACAATTGAGCGGGCTCAATGAGTCCCTCCCCAGCTCCTAAACCTGGAGAACCTCCCTGTCACATACCTGGTGGTTGAGTCTGGCTTATGCGGGGGGCAACCTCTCTTGCGGCCCTGGTTCGCAAACCCCTGGTAGTGCAGACAGGGAGCTCGGGAGCACAGGGGAGCACGAGGGCTGGACAAGTCTATATTAGTTGGTATGAGCCCACTGAAGCTCGTGCAGACTGAAGGATAGTGGTGCGGTCCGGGTCGGCAACTGGCTGGCAGCAAGGTACAGAGGGATCAGGCAAATGGGTAGTTGGCTACAGGCTAAGTCGGTAATGGGCAGGCAACTGAAGTACAAAGGGCACAGGCAGGAGAGTGGTCGTAAACAGTCCGAGGTCAAGGCAGGCAGCAAGTAGCAAAGTCTAAAGGGGAAGCCGGGGTCACAGGAACAGGAAGTCTTCTCAAAGCAGACACTGGGGGTAAACTGGTCACCGGAATGCTGTAGAACAGACAGCATCTGCTGCAGGGTATTGTCCAGCTAAATAGACCGTTCTAGCGCCATTGCCGCACGGGCGCGCACGCACATACGCGAACACGCACAGGCGCGCGCACACGGCCACAGACCACAGAAACTGCCATTTTACTGACATTGCCTCCCCCCCCCAAGGGGCAGCCTCCGGATGTCCGAACGGGCTCTCTTGGCCGGATTGTGTCTCAAAAAAGTCTGGATACTTTCAGGAGCATGAAGGTTGCTTTCCGGTTCCCAAGAGTTTTCTTCGTGCCGTATCCTTTCCATTTTACAAGGAATTGGGTGGCCCCTGCTTTTCTCCTACAATCGAGGATGGTCTCCACCTCAAACTCCTCCTCTCCGTCCACTAGCACTGGTTCAGGTGGGGCGGTCCTCCGCCGTGGAAACAAATCCTTAGCCACCGGTTTGAGGAGGTGTACATGGAATACAGGATGGATTCGGAGTGATGGAGGGAGATCGAGCTCATAGGCAACTTTATTAATTTTCCTCTTTATGGGGAGAGGTCCTATGTATTTTGGCCCAAGTTTCCTGGATGGGCAGGACAGTCTTAGGTTGGTGGTTGCCAACCAGACCCGGTCACCCGGCTGTAGATCAAGCTCACCCCATCTCTTCCGATCAAACACTTTTTTGTTGCATTCCTGGGTTTGACCCAGAGTCTCCTGCAACAGCTTATTGTTGTTCTCCAGGAACTGTGTGATCTCTTGTGTGGCAGGTATTGGGCTCTCTGGTACTAGATTGGGTAGGAATGTAGAGTGGTAGCCGAGATTCGCCCAGAATGGAGATTGCTTACTAGCGGAGTGGACAGAATTGTTATAGGCGAACTCGGCTAACGGTAACAAGGAGATCCAGTCATCCTGGGAGTAGGAAGAGTAGCAGCGCAGGAATTGCTCCAGGGTCTGGTTGGTCCTTTCTGTCTGGCCATTGGACTGCGGATGGTAAGCAGAAGAGAAGGCTAGCTCGATCCCCAGAATAGAGCACAGGGACCTCCAGACCCAGGACGTGAACTGCACCCCTCTGTCGGACACAATGTTTCTTGGGATGCCGTGTAGTCGGACCACTTCCTTAATAAACACTTTGGCCGTTTCAACAGCCGAGGGGGTGCCCTTCATCAGGACAAAGTGTGCCATCTTCGTGAGGCGGTCAACCACCACAAAGATGGTGGTAAAGCTTGCAGATGGGGGTAGCTCCACAATGAAGTCCATAGAAACGTGGGACCAAGGATGGTCAGGGATTGGCAGCGGGTTTAGCAGACCCCAGGCTTTGGTTCTCTCAGTTTTGTTTTGGGCACAGGTTGGGCAGGCACCCACGTCGTTTTTACAGTCCTCACTCATGCGGGGCAACCAAAAGCTGCGGGACAGTAGCTCTGCCATCTTGAGGTTACCGAAATGTCCAGCCAGGCGATGATCGTGACAAAGTTCTAAAGCATGTATGCGGAGCTCCTCAGGCACAAAAATCTGGGTACCCGACCACCACAACCCATCTCATGTGGAAAGTCCAGAGTCAGTAGGGGCTGTGGAGCCGGCTAGGGTTTGCCTCATCCGGGTTAGAAGGTCCTCCTGGATCAACAGAAAGCTGTGAGGGGGCAGGATTGTATCCGGTGGAGGAACTTTCTCGGTGACATGGAACATCCTGGAGAGCGCATCTGGCTTGACGTTCTTAGATCCCGGCCGGTAGGTGATATGCAACTGAAAACAGGAAAAGAACAAAGCCAAACGGGCCTGATGGGGCTTGAGTCGCTTGGCAGCCCGCAGGTACTCCAAGTTTTTGTGGTCCGTAAAGACCAGGATTGGGTGGACTGCTCCTTCCAGGAGATAGCGCCATTCCGCCAGAGCAGACTTGATGGCCAGAAGCTCTCTGTCCCCTACGTCATAGTTTCTCTCCGGGGGAGAGAGCTTCCTTGAGAAAAAGGCGATGGGATGCAAAGAAGCTTTGAGTCCCCGTCTTTGAGACAGTACGGCCCCGACCGCGGTCTCCGAGGCATCCACTTTCAAGATGTAAGGTAATGTGGAATCAGGATGCTTTCGGACGGGTACTGAGGTGAACAGCTTTTTTAGGGGTTGGAAAGCTGTTTGTGCTTCAGGAGTCCAGACAAAGCGAGCGTTCTGTTTCGTTAACTGGGTAATCGGGGATATGACAGCGGAGAATCCTTGGATACATTTTCTGTAGAAATTAGCGAATCCTACAAAGCGCTGCACCGCATTTTTGTCTGCAGGAGTTGGCCATTCGAGGATAGCTGAAACCTTCTGGGGGTCTATAGTAGTACCTGCAGTGGAGATGTGGAACCCCAGGAAGGAAATGTCGGTGCGCTCAAAGGCGCATTTCTTGGCCTTTGCGTACAAGCCGCGTTGTCTTAGGCGGCTGAGTACGCACCTGACGTGCTTGTGATGGTCTTCCAAGGAGGGGGAGAAGATGAGGATGTCATCTAGGTAGACTACCAAGAACAGGTCAAGGTAGTCCCTGAAAATGTCATTGACCAAGTGCTGAAACATGGCATTGCAAAGCCGAAAGGCATGACCAGGTACTTTGAAATGTCCAAAACGAGTCCGGAAGGCCGACTTCCATTGATCCCCCTCCCGAATTCAGATCAGGTTATAGGCCCCCTGAAGGTCCAGTTTGGTGAACACCGCTGCAGAGCCAAGGCATTGGAACAACTCAGGCACCAGGGGCAACGGATACCGGTTTTTGACCGTGATCTTATTAAAATCCCTGTAGTCGATACATGGTCGAAGAGTATGATCCTTTTTTCTCTACAAAGAAGATCCCAGCTCCCACCGGGGATGTAGAGGGACAGATAAAGCCCTTTTGTAAATTCTCATCAAGGTAGGCCTTGAGGGCCACTAGCTCCACTTCAGAAAGGGGAAAGATTCTACCGAAAGGGACCTCGGTTCCCGGTAGCAGATCTATCGGACAATCTTATGGCCTGTGGAGTGGTAAAGTGTCAGCTCCTTTCTTACTGAAAACATCCAGGAAGTCGTGGTATGCTTCAGGAATGGCCAATCGGGTTTCCTGGTCTGGCTCAGGACTGAGCCCGAGTAGTACTGGTGGTGCCCTTTGGGGTGACTGGAGGCAGTGGTTCAGGCAATATGGGGACCGGAACTGGACCTCTCTCGTGTTTCAGTTGATGGGAGGACTGTGGATGCGGAGCCATGGGAGACCGAGGATCACAGAGAACAGTGGGGAGGCAATAACGTCCAAAAGCAAAAGTTCCTTGTGGCCATGGGCCATCCGGGCCAGTATAGGCAGGGTCTGGTGGGTCACTGTGCCAGATTTGATCATCGACCCATCTGCCAATCGGATGACCATTGGGTGTTCCCTGGGCCGGAGCAGGATCTGATGTTGGGTGGTGAAAGTGAGGTCGACAAAACAACTACAGGCTGCCGAGTCTAGGATGGCTGGAACCTGGATGCTCCCGCTGGGAAGCTGCAGGGAGATGGAGAGAACAAGATGGGACGGGAGGCACGGTAATGATAGTACTTCTCCACAAGCAGGTGGAACGCCCTTATCGGCCGTAGCGGGGCAGCTCCTGACAAGATGCCCTGCAATAGAGGCACAGGTTGAGGGCCATTCCTCTCTGATGTTCCTCAGTAGACAGGGATGGTCGGAAAGGCCGTATTTGCACGGACTCAGGGTGGTGTTTTGGAGAGCAGAAGGAGGCAGTAGTAGCCGGGCTTGGTCCCAGGTGGCTGGGCACTCAAGGGGGCCCCCAGGTGGTCTTCTCCGCCCGGCGCTCCCTCAGCCGGCGGTCAATTTGTATGGCCAGGTTGGTTAAGGCATCCAAAGTAGGTGGCACTCTGACACGCGCCAACTCATCTTTCATGGTTTCGGAAAGTCCCAGCCTGAACTGCACAGAGCGACATCATTCCAGGCGGTGTCGGAGCTCCAGCGCCTGAACTCAGCCACGTATTCCTCCGCAGTGCGATGACCTTGCTGGAGGACGTGGAGTGCCGCCTCTGCAGTTGCGGCCTGGTGCGGGTCCTCATATAGTCGGGCCATGCCCTGAAAGAAATGATCCAAGGTGATGGCCTCAGGGGCGTTCTGCTCCAGCAGACGATAAGCCCAGGCTTGTGGCGCATCAGAGAAAAGGGAGATCACCAGACCCACCTTGGTGGCTTCCAAAGAGAATGCGGGTCTGGAGGGAAAAGTACAACTCACACGAGTTGCATAAGGCCCGAAACTTCCTGCGGTCCCCTGAAAAACGCTCGGGCATGAGTACATTGGGTTCGGTAGGCAAAGTCACTATGGTGCGCTGAGGCACTGACCTTCCACTGACAGGGTCTGGAACTGTCAGCTCCCGCACTTGATCTTTCAAGCGGATGTACCCATCCTGAAGACTACTCACCGCTTGAGTTAGGCCAGCAAGATGTGCGCATACTTCCTCCATGGGAGAGGGCCCCGGCGCAGACTCAGACATGGCTGTCTGTTGCTGTCATGTACCTGGTGGTTGAGTCTGGCTTATGCGGGGGCAACCTCTCTTGTGGCCTTGGTTCGCGAACCCCTGGCAGTGCAGACAGGGAGCTCGGGAGAGCAGGGGAGCTGGCAGCAAGATACAGAGGGATCAGGCAAACGGGTAGTCAGCTACAGGCTAGGTCGGTAACGGGCAGGCAACTGAAGTACAAAGGGCACAGGCAGGAGAGTGGTCGTAAACAGTCCAAGGTCAAGGCAGTCAGCAAGTAGCAAAGGCCAAAGGGGAAGCCGGGGTCACAGGAACAGGAAGTCTTCTCAGTGCAGACACTGGGGGTAAACTGGTCACCTGAATGCTGTAGAATGGACAGCATCTGCTGCAGGGTGTTGTCCAGCTAAATAGACCGTTCTGGCGCCATTGGCACGCACGCGAATGCGCACAGGCGCGCGCACACGGCCACAGACCACAGAAACTGCCATTTTACTGACACTCCCAGACCGTTACTCTTTAAGCTACTGAATTTTAAAGATAGGGATGCTATCCTCAACCAGGCCAGGGTCCGCAGTGGCCTCATGAAAATGGATAACGCACGTGTGTCGTTCTACCCCGATTTCTCCGCTGATCTCCAATGGCGTAGAGCCAAATTTACTGAAGTGAAGAAACGTCTCAGAAAATTTGAGGTTACCTATGCCATGCTATACCCTGCCAAGCTTCGCATAGCAGCGAATGGAGAAACGCAGTTTTTTGATGACCCTGTTGGTGGCTCCAACTGGCTAGATCGGGTGGAGCATATACTTCTCAAGGCGTTTGCTTCTAAGCCCTGACTTCCACACTAGCAGTTCCCACTGCAAATATGATCACAGTGTTGAGTAAAAATTCCTGTTACCTTTTATTGTTTCAGTCTCCTATAAGGCGGAATGGAGCCATATCACAAACGAATGTTGTTCTCTCCTAGAGTTTTAGACTCGCAAGTTCCTTTGGATCAAAGTTTCACCAGTGACATTGGGGCCCCACTGTCATATTGTCCCATGAGGATATGGCTATTGTTTCTTTCCTCTGCAATAGCCTTAGGGCAGCAGAGGCCCTTTCATATGACTGTTCAGTTTGTCTACAGGGTAACTGCCCTGACCCCCATTGGGTGTGGAGACTATGGTTGGTTCTATTTGTTCTATTTGGCTGGAAGTTTCTTACATTGGAGGAGGTAATTGCTATCTCAACAGAAGGTCTATGTGATCCGCCGACCAATGGTCTCATATTCACTGGGATGCGGACACTGGCAAATGTATATTTTTTTCCCCTGACTGTGATTTTTTATTTTCTGCATTATGGCTAATGATTACGCATTGATCTCATGGAATGTTCGTGGGTTGGGTGATGGAGTGAAGAGGGTAGCTCTCTTTTCTATGGCAAAAGCCTATAAACCAGCCATATTATGCCTGCAGGAAATGCATCTGCAGGCTGACAATACATCCGTACTTAAGCACTGTGGCTACACAGTTCAGTTTCATTCCGCTCACACAGCCTACTCGAGAGGTGTTAGCATACTCATATTTAGTACTCCTAAATTTCACCTAATGCACTCAGTGGTGGATGACCAAGGGCGCCACATTTTTTATTATGTAGGTTGGAGGATTGGCTTTTTTATTATAGCAAATATATGTCCCTCCGCCCTTCTAGCTTGACAGTCTGAAGAGTGTATCCCATTTCATTGCTGCTCACTCTAATACCCCTGTTTGAGTGCTGGGCGACCTTAATAATGTCTTGGATAAACAGCTTGATAAGTTCTCTCCTAGAGCTGGCAGTGCTCCCCACCTGGGAGGCCCTACCCCCTTTGCCTGGATGCTAGCTAAGATAGGCCTGAGGGATGTATGGAGGGCCATGAACCCTAATACACAGTGATTCTCATGTTACTCTGCATCGTATAAATGTTTGTCTTGTATAGATATGTGTCTGTGCAATGAACTGGGACAGCGGCTAGTGGATTCGGTGATATATGCTCCCAGAAATATCTCGAACCATTCACCTCTGTGTGTTAAACTTATCACAACCCCCAGCCATACACGTAGGCTGTGGAAGGTCAATCCGTTTCGGTTTGAGCTCTTCCCGAGGCCTGCCCTTTCCCGGGGCACTTGCAGAATTTCTGGAACATAATCATGATTCGGCCAGGCCGTTGATAGACTGGGATGCCTTGAAGGTCCATTTGAAGGGATTAATCATCACTCAGATAACTGACATTAAGAACAAAACTAGGGAGTGGGAGAACCTAGTGATGAGTGGGGACGCAAAGGCAGAAGAACTATGACCCTACTCCAGAGACCGAATGAAAGTAGCTAGAGGCCCAGGCACTTTATCAGCAGGTATCTACTACTGCAGCTGAAAACAAAAGTTTTTTTTATGCAGCAAAACTACTTTAATGAAGGAGAGAACACTGGTCACTTACTGGCGGTGATAGCTAAAGCCCAACAGGGAGTGTCCCATATAGAGGCCATTCAGAACACGGAGGGGTGCAGGTTTCTGGGCAGGAGCAGATCCTGGGGACCTTCTCTCATTTCTTTCAGGACCTATACATGTCCAAGGTATGGCCCACAGGGGATGATATAGAACTTTTTCAAGATCGGAGTCCTCTTCCTTGTATCACACGTAAAACCTTTGAGATGCTTAATGCCCCTATTAAGTTGGAGGAGCTTTCCCTAGCAGTGGCACAAATGTCAAATAATAAATCCCCAGGGGTAGATGGTTTACCCACTGAAACCTACAAAATCTATGGAGCTAAATTGTTGCCCACTCTTTTGAAGACTCTTAAGGATGCCCTGCAGAATGGCTGCTTACCAGCATCTATGAATGATGCTATAATAGTAGTCATTCCCTAGGCGGGGAAGGATCCCTTGCAGCCAGACTCATATAAGCCTATATCACTTTTAAATGCTGATGTTAAGCTGCTGGCACGAGTGTTGGCCACTAGACTGGCGGGGGTGGTGGCGGACCTGGTCCACTCAGACCGGCTCGCTCTACGGCCCTCAATATTAGACGGCCCTTTCTGAATGTCCATGCTCCAGTTGATAAGCTTTTGACAGCATTGAGTGGACTTACCTCTGGGAGGTGCTTCAAAAATTTGGGCTGGGAGAGCGTTTCATATCTTGGATCAAATTACTGTATGCAGCACCCACGGCGAGAGTAAGAGTTAATG
>BLSH010354140.1:1035077-1049152 GCA_018402905.1 Glandirana rugosa | reverse complement strand
ATGGAAAATCTTACTGGCAGAGCACATTTTTTACTGGCAACCTGAAAAATAATTGAACTCCTATTAAAAACAGAGACAATTGATATTTAAACACAACATGGAAACACTGACAATACTCATATCATGTAGTTTGCCTGGTTTACACTTAAAAAGTCAGCACAGCATGACAAATTATCAGACCCTGATATTTATAGAGAGTTCTAAAAATCACTGATTTTTACAAACTGTCAGTAAATTTACTGGCGGTTGGCAACCCTGTCTGCCAGTGTGAACATGGCGGATCTCCGTTCTATCAGGAGACATATGACAGATCTATGGTTCCCAGTATTCTATATATAAATGTCATTGGTCCCAAAAAAGTGTCCAATCTTTCCACCGCAATATCGCAGTCCCGATAAAAACCGCAGATCGCTGCCATTACTAGTAAAAAAAAATAATAAAAATACCATAAATCTATTCCCATCATTCGTATACATGATAACTTTTACGCAACCCAATCAATATACGCCTATTGCGATTTTTTTTTTTTTTTTTTTTTAAACAGAAATATGTAGAAGAGTACATATCGGCCTAAAATGAGGAAGAAATTATGTTTTTACCTTTTTTTTTGGATATTTATTATAGCAAAAAGTAAAAAATATTGTTTTGTTTTTTCAAAATTGTCGCTTTTTTTTTTGTTTATAGCACAAAAAATAAAAACCGTAGAGGTGATCAAATACCACTAAAAAAAAGTACTTCAATTTTGTTTGGGTACAACATCGCACGACTGTGCAATTGTCAGTTAAAGCAACGCAGTGCTGAATCGCAAAAAGTGCTCTGGTCAGGAAGTGGGGTAAATTCTTCCGGGGCTGAAGTGGTTAAATACTACAAAAAGAAAGTTTGTTTGTGTGGGGAAATAATTATATAAATTTAATTTGCGTACAGTGTTGCATGACCGCGCAATTGCCAGGTAAAGTAGCACAGTGCTGAATAGCAAAAAATGCTTTGGTCATGAAGGGGGTTAACCCTTCTGGAGGTCAAGTGGCTATACAAAAACATATCAATCTTTGAGTAGACCTCTGCAGTAATGGCAGTTTGAACACAACCTTAGGAGGGTGTTTTCTAAAAGCACATGACCAGTAGAATAAAAATAAGGTGCTACTGATTTGTAGGGCTCAATGATATTTGCGCAAATGTTCAATCAAAACAATATTTTCGCTAAAACTACACTAATCATTATTAGCAGATTTTTAAAAACACAGCACATTTTACAAAATTCATACTAAATATAAAAGCTAACCTGTATCGAGTTAATTAATAACAAATATTTGTAGATTTTAACCACATGTACCCATATGAAATTTGCGTCCTTTTATTCACACAAATAGAGCTTTCTTTTGGTGGTATTTAATCACTAGGGTTTTTTTTATTTTTTTGTGCTATAAAAAAAATTGAAATTTTTTTGAAAAAATGCCTTTTTCTTTGTTTCTGTCATAAAATTTTGCAAATTAGTAATTTTTCTTTGTAAATTTTGGCCAAAATTTATACTGCTACCTATCTTTGGTAAAAATAACCCAAATAAGTGTATATTATTTGGTCCTTGTGAAAGTTATAGAGTCCACAAGCTATGGTGCCAATCATTGAAAATTGATCACACCTGATGTACTGACCACCTATCTCATTTCTTGAGACCCTAACAAGCCAGGAAAGTACAAATACCCCCCAAATGACCCCTTTTTGGAAAGTAGACATTCCAAGGTATTTAGTAAGAGGCATGGTGAATTTTTTGAAGTTGTAATTTTTTCCCACAATTCTTTTCTTTTTTTTCCCCACAAAATTGTCATTGTAACAGGTTATTTCTCACACACAGCATATGCATACCACAGATTACACCCCAAAACACATTCTGCTACTCCTCCTGAGTATGGAGATACCACATATCTGAGACTTTTTCACAGCCTGGCCACATGCAGAGGCTCAACATGCAGGGAGTGCAGTCAGGTATTCTAGGGACATAAATTACACATCTAATGTCATGATGACCTATCACATTTTTGAAGGCCCTGGAGCACCAGGACAATGGAATTGCCCACAAAATGACCCCATTCTGGAAAGCAAACACCCCAACTAATAATCTATGAGCCATAATGAGTCTTTTGAACGGTTCATTGTTTTCCAGTAGTTTTTGGAAAATGTGGGAAAAAAATGAAAACGCATTTTTTTTTCACAAAGTTGACCATTTATAAGATATTTCCAACACATAGCATGTACATAGCAAAAATGACACCACAAAATACATTCTGCTATTCCTCCTGAGTATGGCTATACCACATGTGTGAGACTTTTACATAGCCTGACCACATACAGAGGCCCAACATTGAACTAGTACCTTCAGGCGTTCTACAAGCATAAATTACACATCTCATTTCTCAACTACCTATTACACTTTTGAAGGTCCTGGAGCACCAGGGCAATGGAATTGCCCACAAAATGACCCCATTTTGCAAAGAAAACACCTCAATGTATAATCTATGAGGCATAATGAGTCTTTTGAACATGTCATTTTTTTCCAGTATTTTTTGGAAAATGCGGGAAAAAAATGAAAAACGCTTTTATTTTTACACAATGTTGTCCATTTATAAGATATTTCCAACACATAGCATGTACATAGAAAAAATTACCCCCCAAAATACATTTTACTACTCCCTCCGTGTATGGCGATGCCAAATGTGTGAGACTTTTACAGGTGATGTTTACTCATGGGTGTGACGGTCTCTGACAGGTGACTGGCGATTGTCACCGATGGGTGACTGGCGGTGGTCACTGATGGGTGACGGGTGTCTGGCAGTGGTCACTGATGGGTGACGGGTGCCTTGCGGTGGTCACTGATGGGTGTCTGGCGGTGGTCACTGATGAGTGACGGGTGTCTGGCGGTAGTCACTGATGGGTGACGGGTGTCTGGCAGTAGTCACTGATGGATGACGGGTGACTGGCGGTGGTCACTAATAGGTGATGGGTGACTGGCGGTGGTCCCTGATGGGTGACGGCTGTCTGGTGGTGGTCACTGATGGGTGACTGGTGGTGGTCACTGATGGGTGACTGGTGGTGGTCACTGATGGGTGACTGGTGGTGGTCACTGATGGGTGCCGGGTGTCTGGTGGTGGTCACTGATGGGTTATGGGTGTCTGGTGGTCACTGATGGGTGACGGGTGAAGGTCACTGATGGGTAACGGTGACGTGTGAGTGGCAGTGGTCCCTGATGGGTGATGGCTGTCTGGTGGTGGTCACTGATGGGTGACTGGTGGTGGTCACTGATGGGTGACAGGTGACTGGTGGTGGTCACTGATGGGTGACTGGTGGTGGTCACTGATGGGTGCCGGGTGTCTGGTGGTGGTCACTGATGGGTGCCGGGTGTCTGGTGGTGGTCACTGATGGGTGATGGGTGTCTGGTGGTCACTGATGGGTGACGGGTGAAGGTCACTGATAAGTGATGGGTGACTGGCGGTGGTCACTGATGGGTGCCGGGTGTCTGTTGGTGGTCACTGATGGGCGACAGGTGACTGGTGGTGATCACTAATGTGTGACGGGTGACTGGCGGTGGTTACTGATGGGTGACAGGTGACTGGCGGTGGTCACTGATGAGTGACGGGTGACTGGCGGTGGTCACTGATGGGTGACGGGGGACTGGCAGTGGTCACTGATGGGTGACGGGTGACTGGCGGTGGTCACTGATGGGTGATGGGTGACTGGCGATGGTTACTGATGGGTGACTGGTCATAGTTAGTGATGGGTGACTGGCGGTGGTCACTGATGGGTGAGGGGTGATAGGCCACGGGTGACTGGCGGTGGTTACTGATGGGTGACAGCCATGGTCAGTGATGAGTGACCGGTGACAGCCTACGTCAGTGTTGGGTGACAGGCCACTGATGTGCCGGTTGACACACCACGGTAACTGATGGGTGACACACCACGGTCACTGATGGGTGATGGGTGACAAGCCACGGTCGCTGATGGGTGATGGGTGACATTCCACGGTCACTGACGGGTGACACGCCACGGTCTGTGATGGGTGACGGGTGACACGCCACGGTCAGTGATGGGTGACACGCCACGGCCAATGACGGGTGACAGGCCACGGTCACTGATGGGTGACGGGTGACAGGTACACTTTATGATGACAGGTACACTTTATGATGACAGGTGCACTTTATGATGACAGGTGCACTTTATGGGGGCATATGGGGTGACTGTTGGGGTGACAGGTGCATTGGGGGGGCAGGGGGGGATGTGTCAGTGTGCTTTTACTTTACAGATCAGTAACTCCCTGATCCCAGCTCTTCTCTCCTCACACTGGACACTGTGTGAGGAGAGAAGAGCTGGTAACTGTGAGTTACCGCTCTGTTTACATTGGAAGTGATCGGCTGTGAAGTAGATCACAGCCGATCACAAGGTATCAGCCGCCGGCTGGCGGCTGATACCTGTGTCGGCGACAGGCAGTGTTCCCTAGGAACACGCTGCCACCGACACGCACGCGCAGCGCGCTCCCAATCCTGCGCAGTGCGGATCGGGGAAGTGCCATTTGTGATCAGCCGTGACTTCGTCACGGCCGATGATATGGTAAACAGCCATGCCTAATGTCTGTTCACCCCCGTCGGTGACGCGGCGTGTCCTGGGGACACGCCGACATCGACAGAGCCGGGATGCGCGTGCCCGATCGCGCACAATCCCGGCTTAAAGGGGCGACGTCATATGACGTCCGCCCGGAACGAGAGCCGCTCCACTGTCATTTGACGGCGGGCGGACAGCAAGCGGTTAAATTGGGCCTTTTTGTGAAATGGTGAAAATCAAACCTACGTAAAAATGTAAATATCCAAATTTCTCAAAGTCTAGAAGTTTTTTCATTTTTCACTTACAGCTTTCAGAGTTTAAAGACCACCGAAACCATATATTTTCTGAAAACACATATGACCTGTAGAAAAAAAAGGTGCTACCGATTTTAACGCCCTGCAATATTTGTTGATCAAAACAATATATTCGCTAAAAATACTCTAAGATCATTATTGGCAGATATAAACACAGCAAATTTTACAAAATTCCTGCTTAATTCCTACTAAATATAAAAGCGTAACCACTTCAGCCCCAGAAGGATTTACCCCCTTCCTGACGAGAGCACTTTTTGCGATTCAGCACTTGCTTCGCTTTAACTGACAATTGCGCGGTTGTGCGATGTTGTACCCAAACAAAATTGGTGTCCTTTTCTCCCCACAAATAGGGCTTTCTTTTGGTGGTATTTGATCACTTCTACATCACTTCAGATCACCACTATAAACAAAGAGCGACAATTTTGAAAAAGAAACTATATTTTTTTAATTTTTGCTATAATAAATGTCCCAAAAAAAAAAACTAATTTATTCACCAGTTTAGGCCAATATACTTCTACATCTCTATGGTAAAAAATAAATCGTAATAGGCGTATATTGATTGGTTTGCGCAAAAGTTGACGCTTTTACAAACCATGAGAATTCATTTATGGTGTTTTTTACTATTTTTTATTTTTTTTACTAGTAACGGCAGCGATTTTAATCGAGACTGCGACATTGCGGCGGACAGATCGGACATTTTTGACACATTTTTGGGACCAATGACATTTATACAACGATCAGAGCTAAAAATAACCACTGATTACTGTATAAATGTCATTGGCAGGGAAAGGATTAACCTGTAGTGGCGATCTAGGGGTTAACTGTGTTCCCTGTGTGTGTTCTAACTGTATGGGGGCTGGGCTGGCAGGGGCATGACAGATCTAACTGATCCCGATTGCAAGGTTCAGTAGATCTCTTCTCTACCATCAAGGATTGCAAGGATCAGTAGATCTCTTCTCTACCTTCAACTCCCCACTGCGTCGTCCCCCCCCCACTTCTGCCCACTAACACACTCACTGCCCAGGAGGTCGCTAACCACTTCAAAAGCAAGATCGATACAATTCGTGATGAAATCTCCACTCTACAGGCATCTTCAGTTAACACCCCATGTCAACAAGCACAATCGACACTATCCTTATTCAAACCTGCTACTATAAACAAGGTTGCTAAACTCCTTTCTAACACCCACCTAACCACCTGTCCATTGGACCCTATTCCCTCTAAAATACTATGCTCACCCTCTGACTCTATCCTGCACTCTCTAACTCACATCTTCAATCTCTCCCTCTCTTCTGGCACCTTCCCCAATGCCCTAAAACATGCATTGGTCACCCCCATACTCAGAAAGACATCCCTGGACCCTACTGATCTTAACAATCTGCTCCCTATCTCCTTGCTCCCATTTTCCTCCAAACTCCTCGAACACCTGGTCTACAACCAACTGAGTGACCACCTTGTTAAGAATAACCTTCTTGACCCCCTCCAATCTGGATTCCGTCCTCAACACTCCACAGAAACTACCCTTCTTAAACTCACAAATGACCTACTAACCGCTAAAACCAATGGACACTATTCTGTACTCCTGCTCCTGGACCTTTCGGCTGCCTGTGATACTGTCGACAACCCCCTCCTCCTCAAAAAAACTTTACTCCCTTGGTCTCCGTGACTGTGCTCTTCAGTGGCTCTCATCCTACCTATCCCATCGCACCTTCAGTGACACGTACAATTCTACCTCCTCCTCTACTCTTCCTTTCTCTGTCGGGGTCCCCCAAGGTTCTGTTCTTGGACCTCTCTTATTTTCAATATACACCTCTTCCCTGGGCCGGCTGATAGCCTCCCACGGCTTTCAACATCATTTCTACGCTGACGACACCCAAATCTACCTCTCCACCCCCCAACTCACTCCATCAGTCTCCTCACGCATCACTAACTTATTAAGAGACATATCTGCCTCAGGGTCTATGCTCTACTTCGCAACCTACTTCATGTAAATTTAAAGAAAGACCCCTATGAGGCTCTGCTACATAAACCAATTTCTGAACTGCTACGTCCGGAGAGACAGCTAGCCCAGCATCTCTTTACCGCAACCAAAATGACTATTGCAAAGGCTTGGAGGACCCCCTTACTCAGTTTTGAAGCTGTCAAGAACCGCATGAGTGACATCATGGTAAATGAGAAGTTGACAGCGGTACTTTTAGACTCGCACGATAAATTCCTCTGGGTCTGGCAGCCATGGATCTCCCAGGCCTTCCCTTCGAGATTTGACAGCTCCTTGTTGCATCTTTAGGGCTCTGCCAGGGCCGCGCCCCATGGGTGGACTCACTCTTTCACTTCTTTCTCTTTTTCCCCTCTTTTCTCCTTACTCTGCTCTCTCCTTTTACTAATTTTTTCCTTTTTCCTCTCTTTCTCTCCCTCTTTCTCCCTTTTCCTATTTTTATTTAACCAATGTAATAGGCCTTTTTAACTCGGCTGGGTTGCGGGTGACCGGAACCTAGGCGGGTCCCACATGCCGGGGATGTCCCGGACTGGGCGATATTGCAGTTAATGAGCCGACAGGTCTCATACCATCGGGATCACAATAATGTTCCCTATATATTTCACTTTTTATATTTTTTTTTCTGGTACAATTTAACTATTCCCTGTCAATTTCATATGCAATAATATAATGGTCTGTATTGTTATAATTTCCAAAATCTGTAAAAAACAGCTTTCCTGTTTGTTGCATTGGTTTCTATTAATAAACTACTTTGTAAAAAAAGAGACATATCTGCCTGGATGTCGCACCACTTCCACAAACTCAACTTGTCCAAAACCGAACTCATAATATTTCCTCCCCCAAATGCCATTTCCCCTGACTTCTCTGTCAAGAGCAGTGGCACAACCATCTACCCATCCCCACATGTTAGGGTGTTTGGTGTTATCCTGGATTCAGAACTCTCCTTTTGGCCCCACATCCAATCACTTTCTAAGGCTTGTCGCCTCAATCTCCGCAACATCTCTAAAATACGTTCTTTCCTAACCAATGAAACCACAAAGCTCCTGATTCACTCCCTGGTCATCTCTCGCCTCGACTACTGCAACTCCCTCCTCACTGGCCTACCTTTAAATAGACTATCCCCCCTTCAGTCCATCATGAATGCCGCTGCCAGACTCATCCACCTTACAAACCATTCAGCGTCTGCCACCCCTCTCTGCCAATCCCTCCATTGGCTGCCACTCGCCCAACAAATTAAGTTCAAAATACTAACAATGAGCTACAAAGCCATCCACAACTCTGCTCCCAGCTACATCACCAGCCTAGTCTCAAAATACCAACCTAATCGTCTTCTTCGCTCCTCTCAAGACCTCCTGCTCTCCAGCTCCCTCATCACCTCCTCTCATACTCGCCTCCAAGACTTCTCCCGAGCTGCTCCCATCCTCTGGAACTCCCTACCCCAATCTGTCAGACTATCCCCAAATCTATCCAACTTTAGGCGATCCCTGAAAACTTTTCTCTTCAGGGAAGCCTATCCTGCCGCCACCTAACAACTGCACTTTTTATTCTCAATCAACCCATCCCCCACAGTTATTGCCCTCTTGTATCATTTAACCCTCACTCCTCGATTGTAAGCTCTACTGAGCAGGGCCCTCTGATTCCTCCTGTATTGAATTGTATTGTATTGTATTATCTGCCCTAATATTGTAAAGCGCTGCGCAAACTGTCGGCGCTATATAAATACTGTATAATAATAATCTCTGTCATGCCGCCTTTCAGAATGGGGAACCGCCGTGTTTACATCGGCGGTTCCCCGTTCTCCCTCTCTAACAGGCGATCAAGGGTCGCCGGCAGAAATCGAGTCCGTCCGACCCGCTGCCACACTCGGGGAGCACACGGCGGGCATGTGCGCCCGCTGGCACCGCTACTCGCACCTGTGCGAATCGCCGTTTATAAATGCCAATTCGCGCTATTGCGCCACACTGCAGCAGTAAGAACACGTTACGCGGTTGGGAAGTGGTTAACCTGTATTGAGTTAATAAATATTTGTAATTTTGAAATTACTTTACCTTACATTAGCTGTTTTTAATCCTGACCTTTATGTAGCAAATAAAGTTTTTCATGGAATTCTGGAGTTGCCGGCTTTTTGAAAAATGGTGAAAATTGAATGTACGCAAAACTGTAAATAGCCAAATTTCTCTAAAAATCTTAGGTTTTCATTTTTCCCTTTACAGCTTTCAGAGTTTGTAAAAGAACCACCAAAACCATATATTTTCTGAATGCATAGGACCAGTAGAATAAAAGGAAGGTGCTACTGATAATAAAGGCCCCAAAACAAGATTTCCGCAAAAAATGCATTAAAATCATTATTAGCAGATACAAACACAGCAAATTTTATAAAATTCCTGCTAAGTTCCTTCTAAATATAAAAGCGAAACCTGTATTGAGTTAATAACAAATATTTGTAAATTTTAAATTGCGCCTTTTTGAGAAATGGTGAAAATTGGATGTACGCAAACATTTCTCTAAAAATTTGGAGGTTTTACTTTTTCATTTACAGCTTTCAGAGTTTTTAAAATACCCCCCCAACCATATATTTTCTAAAAGCACATGCCCAGTAGAATAAAAAGAAGGTGCTACTGATTTTTAAATGGCATTGCGATATTTGTGCAAATGTTTATCAAAACAATATTTTCACCAAAAATACACTACAATCATTATTAGTGGATTCATACATGGCAAAATTTACAAAATTCATGCTAAATTATTACTAAATATAAAAGTTAAAACTGTATTGAGTTAATAAATATGTGTACATTCTAAATTGCACCTTTTTGTGAAATGGTGAAAACTGAAGGTACGCAAAACTGTAAATAAAAGCAATTTACTCTAAAAATCCAGAGGTTACATTTTTTCACTTAGGGCTTGTTTATACAGGGGCGATCCCACTTCAGGCGCGACTTTGCAAGGCAATTTGAACGCGATTTCAGAGCGACTTTGCGCAACTTAAAGTGACCTCTATGACAGGCGACTTTTTGCCTGTGGCCAATCAGAGAATTGGTGCTCTGTGGGAGGAAGGGGGTTGCCTGGGTATTTTGTGGTAAATTCTTTTCTTTTTCCTGTAAAGTCGCTTTAACTACTTCGCATCCGCGCTATAGCCGAATGACGGCTACAGCGCGGCTCTAAAATGCCGGGAGGACGTCAATAGACATCCTCCCATTCGGCTCGTGCTGGGCGCGCTGCCGCGGGCGCGAGCGGCGCGTGCACGTGCCGCCGCACACTGCGGGAGCGTGCCCGCAGACAGGAGGAACGGGGAACCGCCGAAGTAAACACGGCGGTTCCCCGTTCTGTGAGGGGGGCATGCCAGATCTACTGATCCCTGTCACTGGGATCAGTTAGATCTGTCATGCCCCTGCCAACCCCGCCCCCCCACAGTTAGAACACACCCAGGGAACATAGTTAACCCCTTCACTGCCCCCTGCAGGTTAACCCCTTCACTGCCAATGATATTTACACAGTAATCAGTGGACATTTAAATTTCTGATCGCTGTATAAATGTCATTGGTCCCAAAAAAGTGTCAAAAACGTCCGACATGTCCGCCCCGATATCGCATTACCGATAAAAATCGCAGATCGCCGCCATTACCAGTAAAAAAAAAAAAAAAAGAATAAAAACGCCATAAATCAATGTCCATAGTTTGTAGGCGCTATAACTTTTGCGCAACCCAATCAATAAACGCCGATTGCGATTTTTTTAACCAAAAATATGTAGTAGAATATATATCGGCCAAAACTGATGAATAAATTTGTTTTTTATTTTTTATTTTTGGATATTTATTATAGCAAAAAGTAAAAAAATATTGTTTTTTTTTTCAAAATTGTTGCTCTTTTTTTGTTTATAGCGGCGATCAGAAATGACGCAGAGGTGATCAAATACCACCAAAAGAAAGCTCTATTTGTGGGAAAAAAAGGACGCCAATTTTGTTTGGGTACAACGTCGCACGACCGCGCAATTGTCATTCAAAGAGCGACAGCGCTGAAAACTGAAAATTGGTCTGGGCAGGAGGGGGGTTTAAGTGCCCAGTAAGGAAGTGGTTAATATACAGTATATGGGGATCTGACTTGGAGGCGACTTCCATTGAATTCTATGGGCGCAAGTCGGATAGAAGTCGCCTTGAAGTAGTATAGGAACCTTTTCTGAAGTCTTTAGTGTATATTAAGACTGCTCTCATTCACTTTAATGGGACTTGGCAACACAAGTTGGATCCCAAGTCGCTGTAGTGTGATCCGAACCTTACAGCTTTCAGAATTTAAAAAGACCCCCCAAACCATACATTTTCTGAAATCACATTACCTGTAGAATAAAAAAAGCGCTACTGATTTTTTGGGCCTCGCAATCATTTGCACAAATGTGCATCAAATATCTATTTTCACTAAAAATACACTAACATCATTATTAGTGCACATAAACACAACATAACTTAGAAAATTCCAGCTAAATTGCTACTATAGCATCATTCACATGTGGCGTACTAAAGTGTACGCCCATGGAGAGCCATGTTTATCTGCACAGGGATGCACAGGTGTGCCGTGCATCCCTGTGTAGGCAGTCCCATTTATGTCAGTTGGGATACAACGGCTGCACAGGCATAGCCCCTGCTCCCAATCTGACATCCATGTGAATGCACGACCCCGAACGCAGAGAGTGTGAGCTCAGGCACATAAACCCGGTCCTACACGGATGTCAAATTGGGAGCAATGGCTCTGTTTGCGCAATTGATACATCCCAAATGATATGAATGGGACTGCCTGCACAGGGATGCATGGAACACCTGTGCATCCCTGTATAGGTAAACATGACCTTGCCGGGGGTACACTGTGTATGCCCTGTGTGAACAAGGCCTTAGGCCCCTATCAAATGAGAAGACCAATTGGGTCTGCCTGTCTGTTTTTCAGGTGGGCCTGATCGGACCACCCATTGTACTCTATGGAGTGGCTGATGTAAATGGACATGTGTCCGTTTACACCCGCCTGCATCCGATCTGATCTGGTCCGCTAAAAACAGAAGGATGGAGATCCCATTCCCCATCCATCTAGCAGATCGGATGAGAGAACAGCGGGCTCTGTTTTTGTCTGCTCTGCATCAGCGGACCTGTCATCCACCTGCTCAGTGGGGATCAGCGGACAGATCCCCCGCTGAGCAGGCGGATCTGCTTGAGGGAGTTTGCTCCATACCTTACTATGTTGTGCTGCACATTAATCTGTATAGAGACTCCTTATTCATTCATAAATAGACACATAGTAAACTTGGTTTAATATGCTCCGTTATCAGTAGACACAGGAGCGATCTGTAGTGATCGCTGTCTGTGTCCATTGTAGATACATGTTTACCAAGCCCCCACCCCCCTTCAGCCTGTCAGCTTGCCGGAGCTGAGTGCCAGTCAGCAGCTGCAGGCCGCGGGAGAGGAAGGCGGGAATGCTGCCCAGAACAGCGATGGATCGGAGAGGCAGGGGCCATTGTGTGTGTGTGGGGGGGGGGGGGCATATCAACATATCTCGATCCCCTCTAAGCCCCTATAAAACCTGCAGCTGGTGGAAGTGGCAGAGGAGGGAAGCCGGCGTCTCAAGGGTAGCTGCAGGGGATGGGGTTTGCTTGGGGGGGGGGGTCGCATGACAAGTCGCACCCCTTTATTGGCAATGGAACCATTCAGTTTGCTGTGACCCATGTTGCAGCAACTTTGAAAAAGGCTCCTGCGCTACTTTTTGCCAATTTCATTGTGACTTGCATAGACTTCTGTTGTATGAAGTTGCAAGCCGCAATGAAATCTGCAGTGCAAAGAGCACTGATTTCACTCTGAAGTAGCGCAATTTCAAAGCCACACCAGTGTGAACAGGGACTTAGGCTGGCCATACACTATACAATTTTCTTGTTCAACTTTCCTTTAGATTTACCAAAACCATATAATAGAAGTTCAAACCTAAACACCTTCAATGTGTATGCAGTTAGGCAGGCCCTTGCACTACATGGTTGAAGGTAAATCTAAAGGAAATTGAATAAGAAAATTGTATATTGTATGTCCGGCCTTACTAAAACTGGAGAGTGCAAAATCTGGTGTAGCTGTGCACAGTAGCCAATCAGCTTCTAACTTCAGCTTGTTCAATTAAGCTTTTAAAAAAATAAACTGGAAGCTGCATTCGAGTGGAAGACTGACAGAAGCTTATCCGGTTCCTGACCAGCTCGCGTACATTTACTGTTTCAGAGTGGCTCCGTAGCGCGAATCGCCGTCTACAAATGGCGGCTCGCATGTGCGCAGCAGCGGGCGGGAGAACGTCGGCGCACTTTCGTGTCCGCCACACTTTCGTGCCCGCCACACTTTGCAGAGTTGTGGCCGCGGTTCAGGCGGGCCCGATCTCCGCGGGCGAGCCGCGATTGCTTCACAGAGAAGAAAAACGGTAAAGGTCAGGATTAAAAACGGCTAATGCAAGGTAAGGTAGTTTCAAAATTACAAATATTTATTAACTCAATACAGGTTAACCACTTCCCAACCACGTAATGTGTTTGCACTGCGGCAGTGTAGTGCGATAGCGTGAATTGCCATTTATAAACGGCAATTTGCACAGGTGCAAGTAGCGGGCCAGCGCGCATGCCCGCCCCGTGCTCCCCGAGTGTGGCCGTGGGTCAAGCGGACTCGATATCCCCCGGCAACCCTCGATTGCCTGTTAGAGAGGGAGAACGAGGAATCGCCGATGTAAACACGGCGGTCCCCCGCTCTGTCAGGCAGCATTTCAGAGATCTACTGATCCCTGTACTCGGGATCAGTTAGATCTCTGGTGCCCCTGACAGCCCAGCCCTCTCACAGTTAGAACACACCCAGGGAACACAGTTAACCCCTAGATCGCCCCCCCCCCAGTTAACCCCTTCACTGCCAATGACATTTATACAGTAATCAGTGGATATTTAAATTTCTGATCGCTATATAAATGTCATTGGTCCCAAAAAAGTGTCAAAAATGTCCGACATGTCCGCCCCAATATCAAAGCCTCGATAAAAATCGCAGATCGCCACTAGTAAAAGAAAAAAAAATTGTAAAAAACGCCAGAAATGAATTCTCATGGTTTCTAAACACGGCAACTTTTGCACAAACCAATCAATAAACACAGATTGCGATTTTTTTTTTTTTTTTTTTTTTTTTTTTTTA
>BLSH010354140.1:1002085-1035067 GCA_018402905.1 Glandirana rugosa | reverse complement strand
TTTTTTTTTTTTTTTTTTTTTTACCAAAAATACGAGGAAGAATATAAATCGGCCAAAACCGATGAATACATTTTTGTTTTTTTTATATATTTTTTTTTTTAATTTGTATTTTAGCAAAAAGGAAGAAATATTGTTTTTTTTTTTTTTTTGCAAAATTGTCGTCTTTTTTTTTTTTTGTTGTCTCTAGCAGTGATCAGAAATGACACAGAGGTGATCAAATACCACCAAAAGAAAGTTTTATCCTGTCACCTCTCCTGCTTTTCTTTTTCCCTACCTAAGCTGTTAGTCTGTTTTAATTCCTGTTGCTTTCTTCCTCCTTCAGCAACAGTGAATCAAAGCTGTCAGCTGATCGGCCTCTAGTAGCTCTGATTTTAGGCACTGGCGGAGAATAGAGAGCAACTGAGCATGTGCAGAGTTAGGTCGGGTTCACACTGCCGTGCGGAGCGGCTCACGGCAGGGGTGCGGTTTGTCCCTGTTCTCCACTTCAGGTGGGATTTCAGTCCGAATTTTTGGCTGAATTTGGACCTGAAACGGGTCAGAAGACGCACAGGACTCCTGTGCAATTCGCTCCGCAGCCATCCTAGAGCGGTGTGAACCGATGCCATTGAGCTCCATTGTCACATTCTCCTGATATGCAAATTTTCCCCGCATCCAATTTGCAGTAGTGTGAACCCAGCTTAAGACAGTGCATTACTGGATTTTAAACAGTATAGGCACTTTTTTAATGGTTTACATAGCTATACCTGCAAAAGGGGCCAGCCTGAAGTGATCTATCAGGACTTCATTTTCTGACTGAAGTTCCGCTTTAAAGTAAATCGGTCATAAACCTGGGCAGCACAAACTGAACACATGTTGGAACATTTATTCATTATTTATTTGAATGTGAATTGTCTGGATATCTCCCATATTTAGTTTAAATATAAATAAAACAAACATACTTCTAATTCTATGTAATATATGTTAAATAAAGTAAACCTGTCACAAACCTGGGCATTCCAAACTGAAGAGATGTTAAAAACCACGTTTTTGTCCATTGTTTTCTTGATGTGAATTTCCTGGATTTCTTACTGATGTACTTTAAATATAACTGACACGAAACTACTTCTAATTTCAATGCAAAATCTGTATTTCAGGTGGGGTCAGAAAATGAAGTATATGAGGGAGCTTTACTCTACCACTACACCTCAGAGCAGGTGGAAACGGATCAGGTGAGCCTGACGGAGTCTCCAAAGCTACTTGAAACTGTACGCTTCCCCTTGATGGAGCTACCAGTCCTGCAGAGACTACATGACAAGCTGGGGCCCTGTCCCCTCAAAGTGACAGTGTCCGGTGCTCTGGAATATCACAAGAATGAAATCATGCAGCCGGTGCTACAGGCACCCCACACACATCTGCGCTCCGAGTTCAACTGCATAGTGGGGTTTGGAGGGATGTTCTCCACCCCTTATACTGTACTCAGTGATCAGGCCAAATATTTGAACCCTCTGATTGGGGAATGGAGGCCACTAACAGCACCTCAAGCCCCACGCATGTCAAATCAAGGCATTGCAGTGCTTAATAACTTTGTCTACTTGATTGGGGGAGACAACAACGTGAGGGGGTACCGTGCAGAAGCACGATGTTGGAGGTGAGGGTTTTTTCCTTTTTTCTGCTTTGCCCCTGTGTTGTATGTCATAGATATGTTTAAAATTATGGAAATATTTTAAAATAATTCACACATAACCTTTAAAAGAAGAGCCATTAAACGGCAGTATTTGCATACAACCTGTATTTATTTTGAAGATATAGATATATAGCTAACAATGTATATCTCACATTCTTGTGAAAGAAGTCTTGAAAGTGTCTTCTGTGCCTGAAAGTGACAACGTGCTTCAAAGTGCTCCAAAAACAAATCGAATTGCAGAGTGACGGGTGCCAGAACCCCTTTGTGTCCCCACTCACCAGAAAAAATGGACCTACTGCTTTTCAGTCAGAGGTCAAAAGCGCTAAGTATTGGTGAGGGTGATGCTTGACTGGACCAACTGAACGATTGAATGCCCACAGAGGAATTGTCAGCAAACAAATGCGATATACGCACTGAGAAGCGTCTTCTCAGTGTGTATATTGCATTTGTTTGCTGACAATTCCTCTGTGGGCATTCGATCAAAAAGACTTCTTTTTAAACTTTAACTGTGTATGAATTGCACATATGGATATTTATTAAGCTTTGACATTAGTGTATGGACAATTTAAATATGAATCATGTTTTATTAATTACATTACTGTCACGTCAAGAGGGGAGGCGCTGCATATTGCCATACAAAACATTTGCCAACTATTAGTCAGATTTCTGAAGCTCCATAACTCGAAGTTGCAAATCGCTCAACATCCAAAATTCCATGATTTTCAATTGTGCCTGTTCATATCTTGCATAAGGGTTTATTTGCTAAAACTGAAGAGAGCAAAATCTGGTGCAGTTGTGCATGGTAGCCAATCGGCTTCTGACTTCAGCTTGTTCAATTAAGCTTTGACAAAAAAATTTGAAAGCTAATTTTGCACTCTCCAGTTTTAGTAAATAAACCCCATAGTGTTTGAAGCTGAAAAGCTACAAGCTTGAGCTACGTTTAAGCACTGGAATATTTTACCCCTTCATGACCATGCTATTTTTCGCTATACCACATTGCACTACTTAAACTGGCGTTTGCGTGGTCACGCAACGCTGTACTCAAACAAAATTATGTATCCTATTTTTCACACAAATAGAGCTTTCTTTTGGTGGTATTTGATCACCACTAGGTTTTTTATTTTTTGCAATATAAACAAAAAAAAGACCGAAAACAGAATATTTTTTACTTTCTGCTATAAAACATAGCCCATAAAAAAAATGTTATTTATTATTTGGTGCAAAAAAATCCCAATAAGTGTATATTGATTGGTTTGCATGAAAGTTATAGCGCCTACAAACTATGCTGTGTATATATACTGGAATTTTTTTTTTCTTTTTTATACTACTAATGGCGGGGATCAGCGACTTTTAATGGGACTGCGGTAAATCTGATACTGGGGGGGGGACTGACTAACTGCCACTAACATTACTACAGTGATCAGTGATAATACTATACACTGTCACTGTACTAATGACCTCGGCTGGGAAGGGGTTAACATCTAGGGCGATCAAAGGGTTAAAAGTGTACCACATGTGTAGTGTGTTTACAGTGTGCTGCTTTTTACTAAAGATTGTTCCCTCTGTACACAGCTCTGTGTTGTTTACCAATACAAGAGCTTTGCTCTGTAATTGCACACAGCCGTTCAGCAGGTCCTGGACATGAATCATTGGCCGTAACTTGCTGACAGGCTTTCGGTGCCCTAAACCCAGAAGTAGGCAGCAACGTACCAGTACATTGCTTTGCCTACTGCGGGTGCTCGCCCCCAGTACCTTGCTAGTTAAGCATTTTTGGCTCTAATTGACTTTAATAGGAGAACCTGGAAAATGTGTAAAAATGTACATATCGAGTGTTATTTTGATGTTCAGCTCAAGTGTAAATGCAGCCTTAGGAGCCAGTGATTATAGAAGTATGTTCAGAAGGGTGTGTTACCACTACTGTGTTTTCACAGGCTTGCTATAGGGTTTTTGGGCTCATATTGCAAAGTTCGACCTTATTGGCTTCAGTGTAATTGCAGCTTCTGATGCAGTAATTGTGGAAGAGGAACAAGAACAAAAAAAGAGAAGAAAAACAAGGAGGATATGTCTGAAGGCATTCCGTGACTTTTCGGTGGCGCCATCCCCCTCACCACTCACTACCATAGTGGGCAATCCGGCTTTTAGTCCTGGACTCTACGACCCCAAATTCCAGGATTTGAAACTGGTAGACCGTTCACAGGCTCTGCATTTTATTGTCAATGAGAGGTGGTTGACCAGATTGCAAATCCTGAACGATTCGGCCCTGTCAGGTCTGTCTTTTTGGCAAAAAATACAGCTGGCTCATTTTATTGGATCACTTCCCTCTCCAGAGTCCTTTTCGAGATGTCTCACTACCTTTGAAGAGCTTTGTTTGGAACAGTCTCCGCTGCAGCATGCGGTGTCCCTTACTTACCAACTGCTGATAACACAGCAAATGGATCACAAACTGCCATATATCGCTAGATGGGAGAAAGAGCTGGGGCTGCAATGTACTGACAGACAGAATTCTTCTATTCTCCTACATGACTTCGCCCTGTGCCAAACACCAGGAAGCTGAGTTCAAGGTGTTAACCCAGTGGTACCACACACCGGTGAAAATCCACAAAATGTTTCCCCAGTGTTCAGACCTACGTTGGAGATGTGGGGAAGATACGGGTTCCCTTTTCCACATCTTCTGGTCCTGCCGTTTTTTGCAACCATATTGGATGGAAGTCCACCACATCGTCCAAAAATTGACTGACCGGGTGCTGCCAAGGAGTTTTTCCTCTTGCATCATAACAACATACCCTGTAAAGCCTACAGGAGATCTATCTTGCCTCTTCTGCAGCCGCAGAGTTGCACCCTGCTGTTCTGGAAGCAAACACAGCCACCGTCTGTTGCCGTCTGGCTGAAAAGCGTTGCAGAAATCAATGCGATGGAGGATTTGATAGCAACTGAAAAGGGTCTTTATGAGAAGTTCTCTAAAAAATGGTTTTATCAGCACGAGTCAGTCTACTCTGGAATATGCTGAACTGATTTCTTGAATCCTCGCAATCCCCCGATTTTTCTGACCTGAAACGACATGGAATGTGTGTCTGGCTGGTGGTCCTGTACCCATACCCTGACAACCCCCCTTTGTCTATTTCTTGCTGCCGCTCTTAGACTATTCTAACTTTTTGCTGTTATTATAACACAGTGTATGCCGTGCAAAATATCACGCAGGATACGGAGACCTGGCTCCCAATGTTCATGGACGGACTTCTAAGTTGTTTGTGTATAATTGTGTATGTATTGTCCTGAGGGATGCCATTTGTTACTCTTGGATGTGCTCCCAGGAGTACACTTCGCGATTATGGTCTTTGTATATACTGTGTGTTTCTTTTAAAAAAATAATGTATTGCAAAAAAAAAAAGAGAAGATACTGGGTGCACCCTGTTATTTTCAGCAGGGAGATGCACATTCAGTGTTGGGGGCGCTGTATTGAGCTTCGACAGCATGAAGACAATTTTATTTCATTATGCCTACATGGTAAGAATATAACCTCTGCCTCTCTCCCCCTCCCCCCCCCCTTAGTCTTTTACCCTCCTCTCTCCCCTTTACATCTCAACCCCCAGCATCTCTTGCTCCCTCCTTTGATATCTATATCTTGAGATCTCATGTAACATCTTTTTCTTTACCATAGTTTTTATGAGCTGTTGAATGTCAATACCGTTTTTGGAAATCAATCCCTTATGTTTACTGTAAGGCAAGTACTCTTCTTTGAAGCAGTTTGTGTGTTTTTTTTATAAGTCTGTGTCCGTTTCATTTTTTGCTCTTCATGAAGTTAGAGAATCAACAGTGGCTGTCAATGATGAATTTCAAATGCTGTTGGGTTGGATGTCACTGGCATAAATAACACACCAAAACAAAGCAAACGTGCTGCATAAAATTATAATAAATCTGTTTCCAGTACTGAAGCCTTCGTATCATTGTATCAGTCAGGCAACAAGCATTTTTTTTTACAGGTTGTGCTTAGAGTTTTGGAAAATGATAGTAATAGCCTGAAAAGTAGTTCTCACAGACCTGTGTTTAGATTACTATTTCCTTGCATGAACTCCCTATCACTATATTACTAGATCTGGCTATATAGAAATTGTGCTTAGTTACACTTAATAAATGTTAGTTCTTATTATACAGGATTTATATAGTGCTGACAGTTTGTGCAGCGCTTTACAACATGAGAGCAGACATTACAGTTGCAATACAGGAGGGATCAGTGCACTCTGCTTGTTCAAGCTTACAATCTAAAAGCGAGGGTCAAGTGATACAAAAAGTTAATAACTGTGGGGGAAGAGCTGATGGAGAAAATGAAAGTAAAGTTGTAAGGTGGAGACAGGATAGGCTTCTCTGAAGAGAAGATTTAATGGATTGTATAACAGTAGAGAGTACGGGATAGGGATTTCCGTAGGATGGGAGAGGTTCGGTAGAAGTCGTGGAGACAGGCATGGGAGTAGGTGACAAGGGAGCTAGAGAACATGAGGTCTTGGGTAGAACGAAGCGAGTGATTTGGTTGATATTTTGAAACTAGGTTGGTAATGTAGCTTGGGGCAGAGTTGTGGATGGCTTTAAAAGTTGTTAATATTTTGAATTTAATTCGTTGGGAGAGTGGTAGCCAAAAAATCAACACTGAAAGCATCTGCAATTAAATATTTTCAATTTTTTTTTTTTAAACAAATTCATGACTCTTTGGGTCCAATCCAAAACAAGTTGCAATTAACTGATTGAATTGCAAAATGTGCACAGACATACAATTTAAATTGCCCAACATGGGTAATAAAACAGGAAAGGAAAATATTGGCCTTTAAGGAGTTGTAAAGTCTCTATGTATTAAGGTGAAAAACCTTCTGTGCTGCAGCTGCCCCCCAGAGCCCCCTTTTACTTACCTGAACTCGATCGTTCCAGTGTCAAGGACGAGCCCAGCAGCTCCAGCCGCTGTCTCGGGTCCTCATTGGATAGATTGATAGCAGCAGGAGCCATTGGCTCCCCCTGCTGTCCTTTAAATCCAGCGACATGGGGGACGGGGCCGAGTCCTGCTGTCTGTGTCAATGGACGTAACAGCAGGACTCGAGAGTGCCCCCGCACGGGTGCCCCCATGGATAGTGCCTCTCCGAAGGGGCACCCGATGAAGAGGACAAGCCAGGAGGGGGACTCCAGAAAAGGGGAATCGGGGGCACTCTGTGCTAAAACCTTGCACAGAGTAGGTAAGTATGACATGTTTGTTATTTTAAAAAAATGAACCTTTGCAATCACTTTAACAAAACCAATCTAATAGATTATAAATCCTGAATAGAATTTGATGCAGCCTGCAATCCAGAATCATACTGCGCTTCTACATATGATGAGCTGCTGAAAGGGAGCAGTGGGACATGAGGTGGTAGGTAATTTGGGTGTTGGCAAGGGTAGTTGTGGACAAAGGATTGTGATGTGAAATATGAAGATTGTCTGCAATATGTACCAATGTTTCCACCAGAATGACACCTTGATCCATGAGAGGAGTGAGGCTGGACTGGTGAATCTTGGCCCAACAGGTATATTGTGTTCTAGTGGTAGATAATCCTGTCTTTTTCATAGATAGTTGGAAATTCTGGGTCACCTTATTGAAAAGTCCCACTATACTAAAAGCATAATGCTTTGCCTATTTTACACTACCGTCGTATCTGTTGAACAATTTTGGTAATATAGAAACATCATCAATTAATTTGGAGTTATGTGACTTTGTTCTATCACTTTTTGTCATGAAAGCTGAGGATGATGATGTGATGTGATGGCTTGGCAGCCAGCTCTCCAGCTTTATTTTCTTTTTTTTTAAACTTTAAATTTTTATTAGTTATAATAATAAAGCATTAACAAATAGAATATTATTTAAATAATGTTCCACGTTTAACATATATTCCTAGATTAAACAATCAAAGGTTGCACTACTGCGTTGGTCAATAAATTGAGAAGGATTATTACAAATTTATCGGCGAATAGAGAACTTATGTATGAAGGTCATACCCAGCCTACCCCATATGGGAACTTACTGTAGGCGAGGTATGCTCCTTCGAGTATTTTTAAGGGCAGGTACAACACCTATTTTCAAATATCACAGTTTTTAAGGTATGCAGAGGCTCTTGTGTGGTTGATCCAGTCTTCCCATTTTCTTTTATATTTTTCAATAGATAGATTTTTGCATGCAAGCAGTAATTCGTATTGGGCTTGTGAGTTTAGTCTATTGATAACTGTTGACAAGTTAGGTGCATCTGCGGATTTCCACATGCTAGTGATGGTCATTAGTGCTGCAATTAAGGTATGAGTTACTATAGTTCTGTGGTTTATTGGGTAGGAGTCAATGTTTATTCCAAGTAGCGCCATAGCTGGTGTTAATTCCTTTAAGATGCCGGTGATTTCTGCTAGGAAGGAGGATATAGTGCGCCAGAAGCTTGTTAAATTTTTACAATCCCATAGTGTATGCTTAAGGTTTCCAGTTGTTTCATTACACCTCCAACAAAGGGAGGGTGATGATGGGAACATCTTAGCTATTCTGTAGGGAGTCAGCTACCATCAATTTAAGATTTTATTCGCATTATCCCAGTGATCAATGCATGATGATGCTATATTGGTGGATGCTGTTGCCTTTTTCCCAGGAGAATACTTGAGAAAGGTCCTTTTCCCATTTGAGCATATTGTGGTTTTTGTTATTTGATGTTATGGAGAAAAGAAAGCTGTAGAATAAAGATATTCCTTTTTTTGTTTTTGGGTTGTTGGTCTATTAGGAACTTCCATATTTCTGTGGGAATTTTGATAGTCTTCCAGTTGATATCTCTTAGTCGTTTGTTGTTGTGTATTTTATTCTCCACTTGGTTCTTCATGTTACTAGGGAGACTGTCATACATTTGGTGGCCTTGCATAGTCCATTTTGTCGTAGATAGCCTTATTCTGCAATAGTCTATAAATCTTGTTGGTGTGGGTATTTGAGTAAGTAGTTGAGCATTTTTGTATTTTGATAGTATATGTTTCCATGCTATTAGCGTTGCTTTAATGGATATTAGGTTTGGTATGATTGTTTTTTTTGGTAGTAGATGTTTGGCTATGGAAAGCGCAAATAGGCTGTATCCATTTGTCACTTCTTTTTCTATGTGTGACCATAGTTTCTCGTTCGCGGGGGAGATCCAATATTTCATTTGATCCAGTAGAGATGCATAATAATAGTTGGTGATATTGGGTAGGTTCAGGCCTCCACAGTTTTTACCAGAAGTAAAGATTGAGAAGGCGACTCTTGGTTTCTTTCCCGACCAGATAAATTTGGATAGTTTGGAGTTTTTGTGTAAAAAATCTGGGGGGTATTAGGATAGGCAGGGCTCAAAAATAGTATAATATTTTAGGTAAAAGTTTCATTTTAAAAGCAGCTATTTTTCCAATCCATGTTAATTGTGCTTTTTGAATGTTTTGTAAATCTTTATTCGTCTGTTCCAGTAGTTTCGGAAAGTTTACTTTGTAGAGTTTATTTGCTGGGTATGTGAGTTGAATTCTTAGGTGGGTTATGGATGGTTTGTTCCCATTGTATCCAAATTTCCCGCTGAAGTTTTCTATTTGTTCTTTCGGAAGATTCATTGGCAGAGCATAGCATTTATTTTGATTGACTTTATAATATGATACTTCGCTGTATAGTTGTAGTAATTTCTGCATTTCCGGAATAGAGGACTCGGGGTTGGATAATGTGAGGATGATATCGTCCGCAAATAATCCTATTTTATGTTCATATTTACCAATCTTAATGCCTGTAATATCTGTATTTTTCCTTATGGTCTCTGCTAGAGGCTCTATGGCCACTGAGAAAATGATGGGGGAAAGTGGGCATCCCTGTCTTGTACCATTCGTTAGATTAAATTCCTTGGATAGTAATCCTGATGAAAACACTTTGGCAGATGGGTGTGTATATAGGGACATGATAGCTGATTGAAGGAAACCAATAATCCCAATTTTTTCTAATATTTTAGATATGAATTTCCAGTGCATCCTGTCAAATGCTTTTTCTGCATCTAACGTTATAAGTGTAGCGGGTATTTGTTTGTTACCTATATAATTGATTAAATTTACCATTCTTCTGGTTCCATCTGGTGCTTGCCTGCCTTTTACAAAACCTACTTGATCTGGTCCTATCAGGTAGGGTGTTACTTCCAGTAGACGGTTTGCTATGATTTTGGCATATATTTTAGTATCGGTGTTTAAAAGGGATATTGGTCTATAATTCATTGGGGAATGTGGGTCCTTCCCCCAGCTTTATTTTCATTATCTCTACAGTCTATAGTCCCAGTCTCTTCTTCTGCTTTGGGTCTTTCTTAACTGTATTCAGTGTCATTATGAAAAAGAATTGTCTACATTCTACTAGTCAGTGGTTAGCTGATAGTTGATAGATTGATCTGCAACATTTATGTAAAACACCACTTTGGCAAAAGCTTAAAGCAATAGAAAAACTCGAATATTACAAATATAAAAACAATCTTTTTTTTTTTTAGTAACTTACCTCATTTTAATAACCAGATCGAAAAATTCCCAAGCATGTAAATATTCAACCACTGGGCCTCCAGCAGACCTACTAATTGACTCGCATTGCTGGCATCTATAATTGTCCTCGGTACTCCTTCAATGTGTCTAAGGAATTAAACTGTAAAATATAACTTGCTGTTAATTTCTTTTTTATATATATAGGAATGTAACAGGACATTCACTTGTCTGTCTACACTACCAATTTCTAATCTACAGCCTTCACAATTGTGTCATACACCTGTGCTGCGCTATGGGATATGCTGTCTAACTTGGTGATGAAGAAAAACCAGCCAGAATTGGGCAAACAAAGCTAAATTTCTTTGGAGCAATGCCATTTTCCAAAATGTGTTGGAGCAATTGATGACATTCATATTCATGTGGTTTCCACTTCTGATAGTGGCAGTACATTTTTTAAAAAATATTCCCTCTGGTGATACTTGCTACTTACATCAACATTGGATAATATGGTAGCGGATCCAGTTCTGGTTCATTCATTTTTGCACATGCATTTACTGCTTTGCACCAGAAACCTTGACCTGCCAGCAAACTCTGAACTTCCAGGAACCACAGAACCTTAAATATCCATTGTGTTTGTGGTTGATGAAGCTTTCAATCAGATTGATTTTATCCTGCATCCCTCTGCTAAACATGGCTTGGGCACAGAAAGAAGTGCTTTTAATTACACGATGCATGGTGGAGCATAGCCTTGGAGTTTTAACAAATAAAAGGCTCATTTTGCACTCGACCATCTATCCCTGTTTAATCAGTATGTGATGTTGAGGCTACGTACCAGCTACATAACTTTGTTGGGCAGCGAGGCAGATTCTACTTCGCAGATTCTCCTCCATAGTACATTGCGAGCTCAATGGAAAGCTCAAGGTGGGAGCAGAAGTGTGGTCAGTGTTTGGACAAACTTGCCCAATACTTCATTTCTGCTACTGGACAGTTATCCTTGCAACTTCAAAATGTTTATATAGTAATTTTATCGTTAGATTGCTATTGTGTGACCGAATCTCTCTACTTTTTTTGAAAAGCACAATGACTATATTTCAGAGTATATTGCATTATTTTGTAAAATAAAATAATTTGAGTCTATGACCTTTTTGGTTTTGTTTTCTTATATGCCACTTGTGTGCACTACAGGAATTAAAAACTAAACCCCAGAGCAGCAAAGGGTACACAGGTGATAAATAGGCTAGAAATTATTTCCATGGCTTGACTTTCTGACAAAGTACACCCCACCGAAGCACAAACTGAATTTGTTGATAAATGCACAACTTGGGCTTGCAAACCATGGGGTTGATTTACTATAACTGGGGAGTGCAAAATCCAGTGGAGCTCTGCATAGAAACCAATGAGTGTCCAAGCTTAATTGAACAAGCTGAAGTTAGAAGCTGATTGTCTACCATGCACAGCAGCACCAGATTTTACACTCTCCAGTTTTAGGAAATCAGCCCCCATGCCTTTCTGAACCAAAAACACCACCTTAGCAGCACAGGGTATACAGGTAATAATTTATTTGCATTCCCTAAACTGTCCCACAAATTAAGAAAAAACCTTTGAAATATTTGCATGGCCCGCCTGCTAAGCTGCAAACCTTAGAGGTGTGCAACATTATGTGACTTTTAAAATGTTACTGCAAGATTTTAACATGAAAAATCAATACAAGAAGATAAATAAAATATATTCCCTTTGTGTTTGTAATGGAGGTTGTATAAGCAGCCCATTCTGGGGAAATCATCCCCCCCCCCCCCCCCCGCTGCCTACTTCCCCCCCTAACAAGCTGCATTAAATCAAACAAGAGGAGCAATATAAAATTAAATTTTACTTTTTATCACAAAAATGCACCTATTCTTTTGCTTCCATCTGTTCCGTGGGATGTTCTGTTCCTGACATTTTAAGCAACCCTTAAATTAAAATGGAAAAGGTAAAATGGAAGAGACTGTACTTGACAGAGATTTTCTTCAGTAAAATAACCAACAGTATGTGATAAACTTGTCTGTTTCTGTTGCTTTTTTTTATAAAGGACATTATGCTGAAATGTGTGTACATCAGGGGTCTCCAAACGTTTCAAACAAAGGGCCAATTTACTATCCTTCAAACTTAAACTAGAGCCGGATTGTGGCCAGTGGGGATAGAAAATGTCCTGTGCCCAACATCCGTGAGAATAAGCCTGGCCACGGGTTTGGTGGTCAGTAGGAGGAGTAGTGCCGCATCAATGGTATCAGTGGAACAAATAGTGCCCCATAGTAGGTGTCAGTGGGAGGTATAGTGTCTCTTATCATTAAGAGAATTAGTACCCCAAGGGACAGATATAGGCTAGCAAGGGCCGCATCTGGCCCTCTGCCACAGTTTGGAGGCCCCTGGTCTACATATTGTTTAAAAATATGATTTGTATTTGGCTTATTACTATCCACAGCCGGTTTGCTTTTGTGCTCTGAGAAGCTGAGAATGTTGTTCATATTAGTGTAGTATTTTCATGTTGTCCTCAGTTTGTCTCTGATATCTGAGTTTCAAGGGAGATCATAACAGTCTGTATCTGATATTCTATTTTTTGTTGATCATAAGGCCCCTTGCACACAGGGTGATCTAGCTGCAGTGGGTCCATCGGTCCAACTGTTTTAGTGCATCAGTGTCAAAATCTATGGAACCTAAACACTGGTAATGCTTGTTACAGCGTTCAGCCGTAGCCTGCCATAGACTTTGACAGGCTGCAGGCAGTGGGGCTGGATGCTAAACCTGTCCCTAGACAACCCTTGTGTGGAAGAGGCCTGAGTTGTCAAGCTAGTATAACCATATTGATGGTGGAATTATGATTTGTATGCCAAATGCCTATATATTCTTAACTATTTTTCATGATAAAAACGCAATACGCAGCCCAGTAACTAACACTCTGAAAAATGTTGTATTCTTGGTAACCTTATCCACTAAATTGTACTGATTACCAGCGCAGCTTACCTAGAACAGAACAGGAACTCTTAGAGAATCATGGCAGTAGAGCTTGTTTTCCCAGTTCAGAGCACCTCTGTGGCAACCTTCTGATATTGGACCATACATGGTTGTAAATCTTCCACATGTCCTTGACTTCAGTGTGGGAAGTCCACAGACATTTCTTTTTTCCTATAATTGCACTATCAATAGCCATACTCCCATGCAGTGCAAATAATGCATTGTTCTGTTCTTTTAGAACTTCTGAACCTTTTGTTTAAAAGTGTGTTTTTTTTGGGGGTTTTTGTTTTTACCTGCAAAAGAAAATCTGTGTTTCTGCCCATTTAACATGTTCTATTTTAAGCGTATTTTCATGGAAATTAACTGTATCTTTATCTTTTAAGATATGACCCTCGGCACAATCGCTGGTTTCAGATCCAGTCCATGCAGCAGGCTCGTGCTGACTTGTCTGTGTGTATTATGGGCAAGTATATCTATGCAGTAGCAGGCAGGGATTACCATGATGAGCTGAAGGAGGTGGAGAGATATGATCCATACACCAACTCGTGGGAATATGTGGCACCACTTCAGAAACAGGCAAGAAAACTAATATGAACAAAAAAGCCTAGAAACCGCTACATACTATATTTTTTTCTGCCAGTAAATACCTTATACAGCCCACTTCCTGTTTCTTGTGTGTTAAAATGCCTCCCATTTGACATCATGCACAGCTCTCTGTCAGGAAGGGAGGGGAGATGAGTCATCAGAGGGCCAATGAAAGCTGCAGAGCTGGAGGTGGACCTCTGTGTAAATCCAGGAAATGAACAGACAGCAGCTTCAGCTGCCCACTGTTAAATTGGATGCAGCCAGGCTCAGTGGAGGGAGATTTCTGCAGCATATTTGGCAAGTACAGATTCACAGTATATATAAAATAATATGCAAAGTGGTTGGAGGGAAGCTTCAGAATGACAAAGATGTTTTTATTACAAATTATGTGAGCAGACTGCAGTTCATTTTTAAGTGTAAGTCCAGCCAAAGCTTCAAATTTTTTTTTTTTTTTTTTTTTTTTTTTATGGGGTGGGGTAGAATTAGATCACCTGCTGTTTTTTATTGCAATGTTGATTAGAAAGATCTCCCCTCACTTCCTGTTACAGTATGGTTTTGGTAACTGAAGAGATCTGCAACAGGGATACAGCCGGCAGTAAAAAAAGCTGACAGGAGTTCTAGATTTTCCCTGTACTGATAAGAAATCAACATGCAGAAAAAGCTCTGTTGGACTCTGCAGGCTCCACATTACAACCCCCATGTTATGAATGCGATTTAAAATGCAGCAAAAATGTGTAGTAAACACTGTGGTGTGGGAAAGTGGTAACTGCTATCCTTTATAAGTGAGGACTATATTGTGTAAACTGGCACCCACTATCTGTTAAAAAAGAAAATGGCACCCAAAAGTGGTTGTTAAGCCACTCTGGCCTTTTAATAGTATCAGCGATGTCTCCTAAAGACAAGCGCCTCTGTGTGTGATTTATAAAAATAAAGCAGTATATGCCTTATTTCTGAGCGCCGATCGGTGCTCATGTGACTGGTTGGCTCTCTCCTCTCCCCATCTGACAGATGCAGCGTGCGGGGCCAAGATTCCCCCGCTGACGTCAGTCAGGAGGGGAGGAGGAAGAGAGAGCCAGCCGGTTACATGAGCGCCGATCGTCGCTCAGAAATCTTATATATATTGCTTTATTTTTATAAATCGCACACACGGGACACTTGTCATTAGACAGCGCTGATACTGTTAACAGGACAGAGTTATTCCAGCAACAGGAGGGGGGAGGACACAGGAGACAGAGAGCAGGGCTGCAGATGACGGAGGCACATAAGCTGACCACGGTGTCAGGACTCAGCAGCCATGATATACCTTGGTCAGTTTACAGGAGGAGGGCAGAAACTGGCAGGATCAGCCAGGTATTGCAGGTAATACAGGGGGCCAAATTACACAGCACAAGCACTGTGCTGTATAACATGCTTTAAAGGGACAGGATCCATTTTTTTTTTTTTTTTTTTTAGGTTAACTAACGCTTTAAGTTAAGCTACATTTTGAAAGCTGCTAAAGCTGATGACGGAGTCTATATACTAGATCTTTAATTATCTAATACAGCCTTTCTCAACAAGGGTGCCACGGGATCATGGTAAAGGCTGTCAGATGAGCCTGAGCAGAAAAGGGAGGCGGAGTGGGCTGTGCTCTCTGCCTCCCCCTACAGTGCAGTACCCAGCTGTGTGAGGGAATGTATTGTGCTGCAACGTTTTATAGGGCTGTGTGTGTGTACATGTGTCTGTATGTGTAACTACCACGTGGACTTACCGCCCCTCCAACCTCACATGTAAACAAGCCCTTGGTTCACAACTGTGCGGCTGCGTGCAGGGCAGCCCATACATTTCAGTGGGCTGCCCTACCTGCAGAAATGCAGAGAAAATCGTCCCTGACCCTTTTTTTTTTTTTTTTTTATTGCGCCACACCATTAAGGATTAATGACACCCCTAAAGAACAGAGCATTTGTGTGTGTGTGTGTGTCAGGAACTGACGCGATTTTGCGCATGTTTCGCGGCGTAAAGTAACGTGAACCAAGCCTTGGACAGGGGTGCCTCAAGACTGAAAATACTTTTCAAGGGCGCCCCAACTAGAAAAAGGTTGAGAAACACTGATCTAATATGTGTGCTGTGTGTTGTTTTTTTGTTTTTTTATGAGAGGAAATGGAGCTGAAAGTTGACTGGTTAAAAAAAAAATGCTGGCTGCTAGCTCGTCATGCTGAGTATATTGCTTGTACTCCTAATCTATAAAAAGAAAAGGACCTCTGATTTTTCCCCAACTCCTGATCTACATACTTGTTCCAGGGTACTGACCCAAAAAGTATTCAAGCCAGAGAGTAAATAAAATAGCATCCAGGCAATTTAGTATTTACAGAAGAAGTCAATAACCGCAGCCTTTATATTTATCACCTGACAAAATTACTTTAATGCAAACAAGTCTATTGTTTTTTTTTTTTTCTCTGTAGGTGCATGCACATGCTGGGTCAGCTCTTGATGGTAAGCTGTACGTAGCATGTGGAAGGAGAGGAAATACATACCTAAAGGAAACTTGCTGTTATGACCCAGAAAAAAATCAATGGACATATGTAGCCTCTGGGCCAGTAAGGAGGGCATGGCATGGCATGGTGTCTCTTCTGGAAAAAACATATGTGATTGGAGGAAGCAACGATGATGAGGGCTTTCGACAAGATGTCCTGGAGGTAAATGCAAGATAGCTTGTTATTCTAGTTAATCATAAATAACCCAAGCTTTAGCAAATGCTGGAAATGGGTATTGTATACCTTTTGAATCTTGCTTTGAATCAACATCCTACCTTTTTTTCAGCTAACATACTTCCTTTTCCCCTTCAAAATGTCATGTGCTGTCTTATTTTTTTTGTTTTTTTTTCTTGCTTGGAAATTAAAGTAAAACTATAGTCAAATTTTTTTTTTTTTTTTTGGATAGAGCGAGGGAGGGTAATAACTGAATTTTTTTGTCTGTGTCCCATTGCAGAGATTTCCATTCACTTCCTGTCCCATAGTCAAACAGGAAGTGAGAGGAAATCTCTGAAAATTAAGGGAACTCCTTGGGGACCCCAAGGTCACTAGAACTAGTGTCCCCATTGGAATATTTCCCCTCTATTACTTTTCTGGGGACAACCCAAAATTTGGGATTTCCTTTTGCTTTCACTTTCAAATATAATAGTTAAAGCGGAGTTCCACCCTGTTAAAAGTCAGCAGCTACCAAAAGGGCCACTCACCTGTCCCTCATTCCAGCGATGCGGCCGCCCGAGGGCTCGCTCATCTCCCCCTCCCCTCGGCGGCGCTAGCATCACAAGTGTGGGCACCCGGCTTTGGCTTCAAAGCCGGGCACTCACTGCACATGCGCGAGTCACGCTGCAGTTTGTGAATGGCTCGGCCTATCTTCTGGGACCTGTGACGTGTCCAAGAAGATCGGCGAGAGGGAGGGGGGAAGGTGGACTTCCTTTCCGGAGCCGCGGCTCCAGGGGAGGAAGTAGACCTGGGACCCTGTGAAAACAGGGTCCCTTGTCACCCCCCAAAAAAAAAGACATGCCAATTGTGGCATGTCGGGGGGTCATCTTCCCTTAAAGCGGAAGTGCCACTTTTGGGTGGAACTCCGCTTTAACAGGACAAATGGAGAGGGTGAATCCTCCTAATGGGGACACAGACAGCATTAAAAACGAACAAGCATTTCAATCGCTCTGCACGCTATCCAGAACTAAAAAAAAAAGTTTTGCCTTTAGTTATACTTTAAGTGCTCTTTTTAGTAGGGTCGTCCATCACAGGGGCTACAGCTCTGCTCTCATTGTCAGAGTCCGGAGATGGCATCAAAAAGGGGAGAGGACGACGTGACGCAGGGCACCTGTTGATTGCATTTTCTATGAGCACTGTGCATATGGACAGACTCATAGTAAATCTAGACAGTGCAGTGGGCATTAAGAAGGAAGGTTATTGGCAGTGACAATGCTGGAGTTGGTATGAGATGTGAAAGATGTATGTGCTGAGTTTATTGGTGTGAGTGGTAGATTGTCCTCCCATTTACCGTGCTGTACTGTATGTGACGTACTTCAGAATGCACCATTCTGTACAATGTGCAGGATGTTACATACTCCACATCCCCTTCTCTTAACTCGTACTCATAACTTTATAAGCACCAATATATCAGACTTTAACTTCAAACTCATAGTTCATTGGTGCAAAGACCCAGTAGGTTTAATTAGATGGGACCCATGGGTTCCTGTAGTATGCGGAGGATATGGACTAGCACCTGGTGCTCGTTCCCACATTTGGCGGCAGTGCCCACGTATTGAACTTAATTGGAGATCACCAACCTCATAATGAAAAGTTCTACTGTGGCCCTTCAGCAGGACCTTTTGGGTCCTTCTATTTTACAATTCAATGATGTCTGTCACTACTTATAAGAAATCATTCATACCATACCTACTGATTGCTGCCAAGAGCCTAATCTCCAAATACAAGAAAACTGCCAGACCAGCAGAATGGATATTGCTATTGTTGATAGGATACATTTGATAGAGGAGATTCCTATCCTTAACCACTTCACCTCCGGAAGAATTTCCCAGTTTAGGACCAGAGCACTTTTTGCGATTCGGCGCTGCGTCACTTTAACTGACAATTGCGCGGTCGTGCGATGTTGTACCCAAACAAACATTTTTTCCCACAAATAGAGCTTTCTTTTGGTGGTATTTGATCACCTCTGCGTCATTTCTGATCACCGCTACAAACAAAAGAAGAGCGACCATTTTGCAAAAAAAAACATTTCTTACTTTTTGCTAAAATTCAAATCCAAAAAAATATATTAAAAAAAAACATTTTTTTCACCGGTTTTGGCCGATTTATATTCTTCCTCATATTTGTGATAAAAAAAATCGCAATCGGCGTTTATTGATTGGTTTGCACAAAAATGGCCTCGTTTATGGATGGTGAGAATTCATTTCTGGGGTTTTTATTTTTTACTAGTAATGGCGGTGATCTGCGATTTTTAGCGGTACTGCGATATTGCAGCGGACATGTCAGACATTTTTGACACTTTTTTGGGACCAATGACACTTATTCAGCGATCAGAAATTTAAATGTCCACTAATTACTGTATAAATGTCATTGGCAGTGAAGGGGTTAACCTGCAGGGGCAGATCTAGGGGTTAACTGTGTTCCCTGGGTGTGTTCTAACTGTGGGGGGGTTGGGCTACCATGGAGATCTAACTGATCCCAGTGACAGGGATCAGTAGATCTCCCATGCCCGCACTGTCAGAATGGGGAACCACCGTGTTTACATCGGTGGTTCCCCGTTCTTTGCCTGTGGCCGGTCATCGCGGCTCACCGGCGGACATCGGGTCCGCCCGAGCCGCAGGCACACTCCTCAGGAGTGCGACGGGTGCGCGCACGCCCCCTAGTGGCCATTCGCAGATCGCCGCCTTTTTACGACGATTCGCGGCCAGCGTGGAGGGAGGCAGGAGCATGATAGAGATAGTGTGTGGTTTAGCTTGCTTTCTTGTTCTGCTGCTTGTTCCCTGTGAAGGACAATACTCAATTGGCGGGGTCACTCCAGCGGTGCATCTGGTCCTGCAAAGCCTCCTTTCTTATGAACTCCTGGTCGAGGTTACGCTCCTGCCTCCCTCACACACAATGAAGGGTTGATAGCCCTGCATTAGTACATGATGACACCAAGGGACTGCCTAAAGTACAGTGCACCATAGGGAGAGGAGGATAGCACTGAAGTGGGAGTAAGTTCAGAATGCAAGCACTGTGAATTCTATGACACAGCTGTGAATAGGAAAAGTGAAAACGTATCACAGAAATCAAGGAAGTAAATGTGTAGAGATTTTTCATAAAGATAAATCTGATCCAAACAAGGCGATTGCTTACCATTCCTATCACAGTAAGGTGAACTGCTGCACTGAGCAGAGGAGACATGGATGCTGTATTCCTATTAGGATTTTAACGATCGGCTTGTTATTTTTCACCTGTCGGTGAGTCTCTCCATATAGGGGGAAACCCCAGTCTACTCACGCGGTGTGGTGGCGGTTTGGATACATGGATAAAGCTGCTTCACATATTTAAAGATGGACTTTATTTCTTGTTTATTAGCGCTGCTATACACATGATTCCAGCTTGCATTATTACGTGTTTATGTTGACATATTGCAAACTATGAGTCAGCTGGCTACATTTTAAAAACTCTTAGTGCCTGTTCACACAGGGACGGCTTCAAAGTCGCCCGATTCTCGTCCGACTTTGAAGCCGCCCGCACAGCGTGACTTCAGCGTGGCTTGCAAATGATTTCTGTATAAAAGTCAATGCAAGTCGCTCTGAAGTCACCCCAAAGTAGTACAGGATCATTTTTCAAAGTTGGAGTGACTTGAGGCGCACCTATTAGAACGGTGCGTTGTACTGCATGGAGTGCGACTTGTCAGACGACTAGGTCACCTGACAAGTCGCCCCTGGGTGAACCGCCACTTTCTCCTGCAAGTCTTTACTGGAGGCTTACTTTACAGTAAAAACATGTATTATATGTCAGTCACTATAGATATAAGAAGACCTACTGAATGCAGGCCATAACTTACAGCATAAATAAAGTCTGTAATAAATAATATAGTGATGGTGCTGCGCTGTCAGGTGCCAATACTAATATATGAAGTGGAATAAAAAAATTAAAACGTATGTTGCTGTGTGCTTCTACAAATCAATGAATCCAAATGTAACTAAAATAAATAATTAATAAAGTATGTGGATATGAATATCTGTATTAATGTACACAGTAAGTGATAACTGGTGAACAGATCAATGCACACAGCAAGCGATAACTGGTAAACGAATCATTGCCAATGTGACCACAACTATAAGTGCCAGTAGTATACAGTGACTGGTGTGAATAAACAACGCATAAAAGTCCAAGTGCAAACAATGCTTAACCACATCAGTACCGGGCACGAAAACCCCCTTCCTGTCCAGGCCATTTTTCAGCTTTCAGCGCTATCACACTTTGAATGACAAATACTCAGTCATGCAACACTGTACCCATATGAAATTTGCGTCCTTTTTTTCACACAAATAGAGCTTTCTTTTGGTGGTATTTAATCACTAGGGCGGTTTTTATTTTTTGTGCTATAAATAAAAAAAGATTGAAAATTTTGTGAAAAAATGCCTTTTTCTTTGTTTCTGTCATAAAATTTAGCAAATTAGTAATTTTTCTTTGTAAATTTTAGCCAAAATTTATACTGCTATGTATATTATTTGGTCCTTGTGTAAGTTATAGAGTGTACAAGCTATGGTGCCAATCATTGAAAATTGATCACACCTGATATACTGGCAGCCTATCATTTCTTGAGACCCTAACAAGCCAGGAAAGTACAAATACCCCCCAAATGACCCCTTTTTGGAAAGTAGACATTCCAAGGTATTTAGTAAGAGGCATGGTGAATTTTTTGAAGTTGTAATTTTTTCGCCCACAATTCTTTGCAAAATGAAGATTTTTTTATTTTCCACAAAATTGTCATTGTAACAGGTTATTTCTCTCACACAGCATATACATACCACAAATTACTCCACAAAACACATTCTGCTACTCCTCCTGAGTATGGCGATATCGCATGTCTGAGACTTTTTCACAGCCTGGCCACATACAGAGGCCCAACATGCAGGGAGCGCCGTCAGGTATTCTAGGGACATAAATTACACATCTAATGTCGTGACGAGCTATCACGTTTTTGAAGGCGCTGGAGCACCAGGTCAATGGAATTGCCCACAAAATGACCCCATTCTGGAAAGCAAACACCCCAACGAATAATCTTTGAGGCATAATGAGTCTTTTGAACGGTTCATTTTTTTCCAGTAGTTTTTGGAAAATGTGGGGAAAAAATGAAAACGCATTTTTTTTACACAAAGTTGTCCATTTAGAAGATATTTCCAACACATAGCATGTACATCTCAAAAATGACACCCCAAAATACATTCTGCTATTCCTCCTGAGTATGGCGATACCACATGTGTGAGACTTTTACATAGCCTGACCACATACAGAGGCCCAACATTGAACTAGAACCTTCAGGCGTTCTACAAGCATAAATTACACATCTCATTTCTCAACACCCTGTTACACTTTTGAAGGTCCTGGAGCACCAGGACAATGGAATTGCCCAGAAAATTACCCCATTTTGGAAAGCAAACACCCCAACGTATAATCTGAGGCATAATGAGTCTTTTTTTTCCAGTAGTTTTTGGAAAATGTGGGAAAAAAATGAAAACGCTTTTATTTTTACACAAAGTTGTCCATTTATATGATATTTCCAACACATAGCATGTATGTAGCAAAAATGACACCCCAAAATACATTCTACTACTCCCCCCGAGTATGACGATACCACATGTGTGAGACTTTTACAGGTGATGTTTACTCATGGGTGTGACGGTCATTGACAGGTGATTGGCGATGGGCACTGATGGGTGACTGGTGGTGGTCACTGATGGGTGACTGGCTGTGGTCACTGATGGGTGACGGTTGTCTGACGGTGGTCACTGATGGGTGACAGGTGTCTGGCGGTGGTCACTGATGGGTGACTGGCAGTGGTCACTGATGGGTGACGGGTCTCTGGTGGTGGTCACTGATGGGTGACGGGTGTCTGGTGGTGGTCACTAATGGGTGACGGGTGACTGGTGGTGGTCACTGATGGGTGACGGGTGACTTGTGGAGGTCACTGATGGGTGACTGGCGGTGCACACCGATGGGTGCCGGGTGTCTGGTGGTGGTCACTGATGGGTGTCTAGTGGTGGTCACTGATGGGTGACGGGTGACTGGTGGAGGTCACTGATGGGTGACGGGTGACTGGTGGAGGTCACTGATGGGTGACGGGTGACTGGCGGTGGTCACTGATGGGTCATGGGTGACTGGCGGTGGTCACTGATGGGTGCCGGGTGACTGGTGGTGGTCACTAATGTGTGACTGGTGGTGGTCACTGATGGGTGACTGCTGGTGGTCACTGATGGGTGACTGGCGGTGGTCACTGATGGGTGCCGCGTGTCTGGCGGTGGTCACTGATGGGTGATGGGTGTCTGGAGGTGGTCACTAATGGGTGACCGGTGTCTGGTGGTGATCATTAATGCGTGACGGGTGACTGGCGGTGGTCACAGATGCGTGACAGGTGACTGGCGGTGGTCACTGATGGCTGTTCACCCCTGTCGGTGACACGGTGTGTCCTGGGGACACGCAGACACCGACAGAGCCGGGATGCGCGCGCCCGATCGCGCTCAATCCCGGCTTAAAGGGGCGATGTCGTATGACGTCGTCCCAGAACAATAGCCATTCTGCCCCGCCGTCATTTGACGGTGGGCGGACGGCAAGTGGTTAATGTGATGTGATATATTCAACTGGGTGATCTAACCCTTTCCCAGTCCTGGCACTGATTTTAAGTGACTGGTGTCTACTCTTGCTGTGACACCTCAGTGCTCTCTAGTCTCTCACCTTACTGCTGTAAGGTAACAGCATTGAATAGATGGCTTTCTCTGGGGGTCTGTGTGTTTCTGCCTGCCTCTAGGGGTCCTTGTTTGGGTAATCCAGCTTAGAGGATCAGGGATCCCCTGATGAAGTCACATGGGCATGCCGCTACACGTCGGGATTGAGCAACAGGCAAACCGGAAGTGACGCGGGAGTACGAGCTCGCCGCTCATGGAGTAGCTTTGTTTTTACACTGTAAAAAGAGAGTGAAACTAGCTGTTTTTTATTAATACGTTTTGGAAAAACGATATCACACTATTGACTTCTTCTTTACAACTACCATCATGAAGTATATCGGGAAGGACCCCCAGGATCACCATAGAGGAGGCACTACGCATCATACAGTTCTCTATGCCAGGTTACCCAAATAAGGACCCCTAGAGGCAGGCAGAAACACACAGACCCCCAGGGAAAGCCATCTATTCAATGCTGTTACCTTACAGCAGTGCGGTGAGAGGCTAGAGACCACTGAGGTCACTTAAAATCACTGCCGGGACTGGAAAAGGGATAGATCACTCCGTTAAATATACCACATCACATTAAGCATTGTTTGCACTTGGACTTTCATACGTTGTTTATTCACACCAGTCACTGCTTATGTATACTACTGGCACTTATAGCTGTGGTCACATTGTATACAGGCACTGATTTGTTTACCAATTATCACTTACTGTGTACAGTGATACAGATATTCATATCCACATACTTTATTAATTTTTTATTTTATTTACATTTGGATTCATTCATTTTTACAGGCACACAGCAACATACATTTTAATTATTTTATTCCACTTCATATCTTAATATTGGCACTTGACAGCGCAGCACCATCACTATATTATTTATTATACCCTATTAGCCACAAATTAGCTAACCGGTACCTGCGGCAGTTGGCCATCACACCTCATTTAAAGTGATAGCGCAGGAGTACCTACTTTCTTAAAGTCTGCAATACTTAACTCTTCTTCAATGGTCCAAGGTCCTGCATCAGTATCTTCTACCATCTTCATTGGCCGGTGCATCATGATGTCACTTCTGTGCATGTTCAGTCATCCTGGGACACAGGATCTGTGCCAGAATGTAAAGTGAGTTGTGCATCACTGAATATCATCATAGTACCTAACTACCACATAGATCTAGCCTTTCTGTGGTAACACATTTCATGGGTCGTGGCTTGATTGTGAAGCTTGAAAAAACAAAAAAAAAAACAGGGTAGTGTCTGCTTTCCCTGTACTGCTTCATAACAAAAAACAAGATACATTTTAAAGAAGGCAACATATTGACTTATTCAGTGATACAGATGTTTTTTTTCAGTATGTTATAGTGCAGATAAAATACAAAATGTATCAGTTATATCATTTCACTTCCTATTTTTAGGTTGCATGCTACAACCCAAAGACAGACCAGTGGTCATTAATGTGTCCCGTGCCTTCAGGGCATGGAGAGCCTGGAATTGCTGTTCTAGACAAGAAAATTTATGTCCTAGGTGGCAGATCACACAACCAAGGAGGTCGCATGGATTATGTACATATATATGATGCTGTCAGGGATTTATGGGAGGATGGACCTCAGCTGGAGGATGACATCTCAGGCATGGCAGCCTGTGTGCTTACACTTCCCAGATCTGTTCTCATTGATGCTGACGTTTGGACACATGAGATGTACATGCATTATATGGACAGAGTGCAGCATCCACCTGACAATGCATCTGAAGTCATGAGTGTGTCAGACTGGGAGGACTTGGATAATTCTGGTGAAGACTGACATCACCTGATAAGACTGATTTTGTAAGCATGTTGTTCATGCATCCTGCCATTTGGTTCGAGACAAGTGCAATCTTCACATTTGCCTTTTAACTGATCTTTATCCATTTGTTGCCTCATCCCAATCATGCTTTTGTTTTTTTTGGGAATCCTTTGTGCAAACTGTTTTGTTTTTCTGTACTGGAAATTAAGCAAGGTAAAACCTTTTTTTTTCTTTTTACTTCTAAAGTATAGTGCCATTCACATCTACACATATGCTTGTAATGGTTTTATTTGTTTCATCTTCCTATTACTTTGCTAGACAACTCAGCAGAACAATCCTAGCACTTTGCACAGTGACCTAGAGCACTGAGATCTTTCACAATAAATGCAAAAGATTGCAGTTTCTGTTCATTTCTTGGATGGGAATTAAAGTGGCCTTTCTTTGATTGATGTATCTTTATGGCCCCTGTCACTCGGGGTGCACTGCGGCTGCGATCCGCTTGCTCAGCAGGGGGTCTCTCCGCCGATCCCCGCTGAGCAGACGGGTGACAGGTCTGTGTCCCCTCCACAGCCTGCTCTCCTCTATTGGCGGTCAGATGTAAACGGACCACCTATCCGTTTACACCCAATTGCCATCTGATCCAATCTGCTGGACGGTAGCGGATCGGATTCCTATCCTTCTCTTTTTATCGGATCACATGTAGGCGGGTGTAAACGGACACATGTTCGTTTACACCCGGCGCTCCATAGGGGAGAATGGAAATCCCCGATCTGGTCTGCCTAAAAAACGCACAAGCGGACCCAGTCGGAAAGGCCGTGTGAAAGGTTCCAAGGCAGGGGTGTCCAACATGCAGCCCAACACAAAATTGTAAACTTACTTAAAAATGTTGTCTCTTTATTGGTCTTTTATATGGTTTATCTTCCCAAAGAAAGACATACCACTCTTCACAATCACACCTTATATATGTCATCAGTTTTCGGCAGCACCTATATTGGTGAGTAATTATTTGCAAGGATGAAGCACACAAAGGACAAAATTAAAACCAAAATATCTGATGAGGGCCTTGAGAATCCATTGAGAGTTGCAACCCCATTAATCGAACCAGATATTGATGCATTCGTTGAAGAATAAAAACCGTGTCAAATATCCCACTAGTTATGTTGCCCTCTTTTACTTTTATAATAAAAAATATTATTAAAAAAATGAAGCTCTATTACTTGGGTACATTATCTATATCACTGATTGCTAACTTGAAATCTTCCTGACATTTTCTGCTCATCAGCTATCCTTATTGTTAGTTTATTTTATGTGTGGCCCAAGACAATTCCTCTTCTTCCAATGTGGTCCAGGAAGGTGAATAGATTGAACACCCGGTTCTAAGGTAAAACCTCTTTTGACATAAATGTGCTTCTTAAGTCTTGGGGTCCATTTACAATTTTGTGGTGCGATAACTTGCATTGCCTTAACCACTTGACCACTGGGCACTTAAACCCCCTTCACATTTTGAATGACAGTTACTCAGTCATACTACACTGTACTCATATGAAATTTTTGTCTTTTTTTCACACAAATAGAGCTTTCTTTTGGTGGTAGTTAATCACCACTGGGTTTTTTATTTTTGGCGCTATACATGAAAAAAAGACCGAAAATTTTGTAAAAAATTGCATTTTTCTTCGTTTGTTATAAAATTTTGCAAATTAGTAATTTTTCTTCATAAATTTTGGACACAATTTATATTACTACTTATCTTTGGTAAAATTAACCCAAATTAGTGTATATTATTTGATCTTTGTGAAAGTTAGAAAGTCTTCAAGCTATGGTGCCAATCACTGAAAATTGATCACATCTGATGTACTAACAGCCTATCTCATTTTTTTGAGACCCTAACAAGCCAGGAAAGCACAAATACCTCCAAATGACTGCTTTTTAGAAAGTATACAGTCCAGGGTACTTAGTAAGAGACATGGTGAGTTTTTGAAGGTGTAATTTTTTTCCCACATTTCTTTACAAAATGAAGATTTATATTTTTAATTTTTTTCATAAAATTGCCATAACAGGTTATTTTTCACACACCGCATATGCATACCACAAATGACACCCCAAAACACATTCTGCTACTCCTGAGTATGGCGATACCATATGTGTGAGACTTTTACACAGCCTGGCCACATAGAGAGGCCCAACATGCAGGGAGCTCCATCAGGCGTTCTAGGAGCATAAATTACGCATAAAATATCTTGACTACCTATCACACTTTTGAAGGCCCTGGAGCACCAGGACAATAGAAACACCCAAACAATTACCCTATTTTGGAAAGTAAACACCCCAACGTATATTCTATAAGGCGTAATGAGTTTTATGAACATGTCATATTTTTCCACAAGTTTTTGGAAAATGTGGAAAGAAAATGAAACTGTATTTTTCTTACACAAAGTTGTCAATTTATACAACATGTCTAACACATAGCATGTATATAGCAAAAATTACACCCCACAATATAGTCTGCTACTTGTCCCGAGTTTGGCGATATCACATGTGTGAGGTTTTTCCACAGCCTGGCCACATAGAGGCAACATGCAGGGAGCACCATCAGGCATTATAGGGACACACATTTTAAATCTAATTTGACTACCTATCACACTTTTGTGAGGCACTGATGGGTACTGTAGTGGCATGGATGTGGACAGATGAGCCAGGGATGGAGCATGGATGTGGATGGGTGAGCCAGGGATGGAGCATGGATGAGCATGAATCTGAATGAATGAGCAAGGGATGGAGCATGGAAGAGCCAGGGATGGGTGAGCCATGGACGGGTGAGCCTTGGGCGGGTGAGCCATAGATGGGTGAGCCAGGGAATGGGTGAGCCAGGGATGGATGGGTGCGCCAGGGATGGATGGATGAGCCAGATATGGGTGACTCAGGGATGGATGAGCCAGGGATGGATGTATGGATGAGCCAGGGATGCATGGATGAATGAACCAGGGATGTATGCATGGATCAGCCAGGGATATATGGATGGATCAGTTAGGGATGTATAGATGGATGAGCCAGGGATGCATTGTTGAGCTGTCGTTGGCCCTTTACCCCAATGCGTGACACGCCGGGTCTGGGAGACCCGACGGTCACGGACATTGGCGGGTGCGCGCAATTCCGGGAGGACGTCCCAGATAAGCCGACCGCGCTGTGGACGTCTTTCATCGGCAAGTGGTTAAGGAAGCCCATTGAAATCCGTGGGCTACCAACACACTGATAAAATCTCGAAAGCTCTATATACCCGTATGCATTTTTATGTTTTCATTTGCCACATACATGCTTTACATGATGTTTATGTGTTGTTTTACATGCATTGCTGTTGTTTTTTTTTATATATGTAGTTTTCCACCAACAACAGGACTTTTGCCAATGTACCGTACCTGTAACACACACTGTAGCAAAAATTACACCCCACAATATATTCTACTACTTGTCCCGAGTATGGCGATACCACATGTGTAAGGTTTTTCCACAGCCTAGCCACATACAGAGGCAACATACAGAGGCAACATGCAGGGAGCACCATCAGGCATTATAAGGACACACATTTTAAATCTAATTTGACTACCTATCACACTTTTGTGAGGCACTGATGGGCACGGTAGTGGCATGGATGTGGACGGATGAGCCAGGGATGGAGTATGGATGTGGATGGGTGAGCCAGGGATGGAGCATGGATGAGCATGAATCTGGATGGATGAGCCAGGGATGGCGCATGGATTAGCTAGGGATGGATGAATGAGCAAGGGCTGGAGCATGGATAAGCCAGGGATGGGGGAGCCATGGACGGGTGAACCAGGGACTGAGTGAGCCATGGACAGGTGAGCCAGGGACTGGGTGAGCCAGGGATGGATGGGTGAGCCAGGGATGGATGTATGGATGAGCCAGGGATGCATGGATGGATGAACCAGCGATGTATGCATGGATCAGCCAGGGATGTATAGATGTATCAGCTAGGGATGTATGGATGGATGAGCCAGGGATGCATAGATGAGCTGTCGTTGGCCCTTTACTCCGATCCGTGACACGCCAGGTCTGGGAGACCCGACGGTCATGGACATTGCCAGGTGCGCGCAATAACGTGCAAATAGGCCGACCGTGCTGTGGACGTCTTTCGACCATGGCGCGGACGGCAAGTGGTGTTAAGAAAGCCCATTGAGATCTTGAAGGCTCTATATACCCGTATTCATTTTTATGTTTTCATGTGCCACATAAATGCTTTACATGATGTTTATGTGTTGTTTTTACATGCATTGCTGTTGTTTTTTTATATGTAGTTTTCCACCAACAACAGGACTTTTGCCAATGTACCGTACCTGTAACACACCCAAAATGTTGACAGGGCCTAAAATTGGGTGTGACACAAAATTTGTAATCAAAATGCACACAGATAGTACTGATCCATTCTTTCTTATACACACATGACTGCTGCCTACGCATACACACAGCACTGATCCATGTTCACTCAATCTCACAGTACTGCCCTTTAGGCTCTTTCACTCTCACAGTACTGCCCCATATGAGTATCAATCGAACAAAAGCTTGGATAGTTGGCTACAAACATGTTTCCCTGATCTAGAGTCTCTGGTATAAATACTGAACTTTCCCAAAACTACAAACCAGCACTACAGACCACCATGGACCAAACCCCCTGTGCATGCTCACCAAATGCACAAATAATAAACAATTAAGAAAAATAGAGTTTTGTCCCCAGTAAAGACTGCTGACCTTCACACAACTGCCCAAAACACCATGGCAATGCACGTTACTGTGGCTAAAACACTGAAGCTGAACCTGTGTCCTTCAATGGAGTTCAAGAAAAAGATATTTCAGTAAGTACAAAAACCCTTTTCCTTATTGTCTGTTAAAAGATACAGGAATCGTAGAAATTCTTAAAGGATAAGTTCACTTTTTAAAAAAATAAAAATAAATGCAAATTTTTTTGCAGGTAAAGAAATGTGCATTTGTTTATTTTTGGAGCATGTAAAGCACCGCACCTGTGATCAGACCTGCCAGTGTATCTGTGTTCCTGTACATCCTGTACAGACAAGCAGATACACTGATAGGTAGAATTATTGAACTGCTCCAATGAGCTGTGGAGCGCCATAGTAGTTCATTGAGAACTACAAGCCGACATCTGCAAAGAATGGCAGGAATTGTACAGGGTGGGCCATTTATATGGATACACCTTAAAAAATGGGAATGGTTGGTGATATTAACTTCCTGTTTGTGGCACATTAGTATATGTGAGGGGGGAAACTTTTCAAGATGGGTGGTGACCATGGCGGCCATTTTGAAGTCGGTCATTTTGAATCCAACTTTTGTTTTTTTCAATAGGAAGAGGGTCATGTGACACATCAAACTACTTATTGGGAATTTCACAAGAAAAACAATGGTGTGCTTGGTTTTAAGGTAACTTTATTCTTTCATGAGTTATTTACAAGTTTCTGACCACTTATAAAATGTGTTCAATGTGCTGCCCATTGTGTTGGATTGTCAATGCAACCCTCTTCTCCCACTCTTCACACACTGATAGCAACACCGCAGGAGAAATGCTAGCACAGGCTTCCAGTATCTGTAGTTTCAGGTGCTGCACATCTCGTATCTTCACAGCATAGACAATTGCCTTCAGATGACCCCAAAGATAAGTCTAAGGGGGTCAGATCGGGAGACCTTGGGGGCCATTCAACTGGCCCATGACGACCAATCCACTTTCCAGGAAACTGTTCATCTAGGAATGCTCGAACCTGACACCCATAATGTGGATGTGCACCACCAAATAACTCATGAAAGAATAAAGTTACGTTAAAACCAAGCACACCATTGTTTTTCTTGTGAAATTCCCAATAAGTTTGATGTGTCACAGGACCCTCTTCCTATTGAAAAAACAAAAGTTGGATTCAAAATGACCGACTTCAAAATGGCCGCCATGGTCACCACCCATCTTGAAAAGTTTCCCCCCTCACATATACTAATGGGCCAGAAACAGGAAGTTAATATCACCAACCATTCCCATTTTATTAAGGTGTATCCATATAAATGGCCCACCCTGTAGTTCATTTACAGAGCTGTGTATGAATGACTTGGCCATGTGGACAGAGCCCCACATGGCCACAATGATTTCAAAAACTGACAGCTTGAACGGGGAACTTCTCCCTGTAGTAGTGTCACAGGGAGGGGGGATTGGGCACTGGCTGTAGCATTGGAAACATGTTACATGTTCCACCCTAAAAATGGGTGAACTTATCCTTTAAACAGTCAGAATGTCCAACAGCAGTCCAGCTGAAAAGTGGGCACATGCCAGTAAAAGATCTAACGAAGTCAAGATTGATACTGCAAGAGTACCTTTTTAAAGTGGTTGTAAACCCCATGAAAGTTGAACTAAGCACGTATATATGTAGTGTTTACTTATTTCTCGCCAAAGCTCTAAGTGTAGATTATCTCTGGTGCTTCATCCCTCTGTTAGCAGTCACTTCTGACAAGCTCTCCGACACATGAGATAACAGTAGATGGAAATTTGTATTGGGGAGGGAGATAGGCAAGGAGCTTGTCTATTCAGACTACAGCTCTGCGTGTTTCTTTGTTCCTCTGCCTAGGTTGAGGTGGGGGGTGTTCCTTTCTTCCAATCAGCTCTCACACAGTGTAAGCCCAGTCTCCCCACCCATCCTCATGTGCTGCTGAAAGAGGAAGAAAGATTTGTGACATGATCCACACTTTCCAAAGAGTGTAGAAAGCTGACAACAGCAGATATACAAGTAAGATTATGTAGGAGGGTTTGTTTCATCTTTGTGTATTATCTGAGGTTATTCACTTTACTAGGTATATGTGAGGGTTTACAACCACTTTAAGGAATCAACGCCTAAAGGAAGGCTAGATAAAAAAGACCAACCAATTTGGAGCGGTCATGACCAAAGAGAGGACACCTAGGATCAACATGGTCCTCCAGACCATGACCGATAACACCACTAAGTGGAGAAAGTGCTGCCAAAGGGAGCCATGGGTCTGAATCTGCGAATGGAGGACCCACCAACCATCCACCAACAAACGTGGAATAGTGCACTAGCTAAACAGGAAAAAAATCTAGGCCAAACTCCATAGTGAAAACATGTTCAAAAATGAATAAACACTGAAGATTAACATACCTAACTCCTTATCTCACAGAAAGGAAGCTTGGACAGATATGTCCAAGTTAAAGACCAACCGGTCAACATCCATAGGTTGTTGACAATTTCTGACCCTTGTCTTCAGAGAGGGGGAAGTCCAAGAAAAGACAAGATGATACCGGACAGACAACTTTAAGAAGTCATCCAACGAAATGAAAGCCCTCACAGCATGAGCTGTAAACGGAGAAAAGGGAAGAAACTCTAAGCTGACAAAAACTTAAGGGAAATATTCAATTATCCCTGAATTAATCTTAAATAAAGAATGGGGTGATTAACAACACCTAAAAAGAAGGTAAGCAGAAATGAAAATAGTTTGTAATGCAAGCAGATGTACAAGAACATCATGTCTGAAATTGAGTGATTTAGGGGTGTGTACCGCGCTTATGGGTTGTGCTGTTAGACTGCTGCCTTCCAGAGATTCCCTCCCGTAGGTGGGATGTGTAACTGATAAAGGGGGTGCTTGGTATAGGTTCGTGGGGGAAATAGTCAATGTGTAGGGTGGATGCCCTCCCTTAGAGACCTTCCGTCGTCAGATTGTCGTGTTGGGTATTCGCGCCATGTGTGGGGATTTAGTGAGTTAAAGTCTGTACTACAAGAACATGTAGACGAACGTAATGTTTGATAAAAGTAAAGACGAATGGAAGAAAAATCCACAACAATTAGTGGGGTAAGAAATAAATTCTAATTAAGTCCCTATTAACTTATAAAGGGAATTCAAAAACAGTCGAATCTCAAAGAAGGGAAAAGAGGCAAATGTCGAGTACGACACTCCCGAAAGTAAAGCAACCTACTGAAGAATTTCAACAGACAGGCCATA
>BLSH010354140.1:988647-999662 GCA_018402905.1 Glandirana rugosa | reverse complement strand
AGAAAAGGAACCTACCCAGGATAGAGGTACCCACCAAAGAGGAACAGAGGAACAGAGGAACACCCCCGACCCGACCCAGGAAAAAGACACCAGGATTAAACAAAGATAGGCACGCGGCCCCTGCAGGGGCAGTGCCCTCTGGTAAGGAGGAAATCTATAGGGGGAGCACGAAAAGTACTCACGATCTCAAAGTCACCACTAATAGCAAGAACAATCACTTGAAGTCACAAATCCACACACATGATGGACTAATTTGTTATATTCGTTATTTTTTGTTATATATTTTTTGTTGTTTTGGTTATATAATACATCTGTCGGATTCTAAAATATCTTCCAGAGAAGTTATCAATGTATCATTAATAACTTACCACAGGTATAAGCTATATGAAAATATAGTTTATGACCAACACGTTATAAGTTGATTTACACACAAGAGAAAATCCATTTAAATATTTACCACCAATTACTACACACTGGCACTTTATTTTTCTATGTATTATTGTCACACGAATACTTTACCTTCCAAATGCACACTTGCACGAAAGTATAAATAAACACTCTGACCAATTAACCATATACAGGATCCCATAGCACATATGATTATAGAACATAGAGGACATACGTATTTTCCACTGCTGAGACAGCGCCATATCCAAGCACCCCCTTTATCAATCATGTCTGAAATTACTAACTTGGTGTCTATATCAAATTCCACCTCCCTAATTTAGATGGAGAAACTAAAAAGGACTTGGAGACTGACTGCATGAGAAGGGTGGGCCATGCTAAATAGGAATTCCCCAAAAATGCCCACATTCCCAAAGGAGTGTATAGGAAAAACTGCTATATGCCAGAAAAGATTTGGTCAAAAGTACACCAAGAGTGGACTTATTAGTGAATATTGAGTCAAGCAGTTAAGCCTCATACACACGGGACAACGATCGTACTTACGATCGTCTCAAATCTTATGTTGGATAATGTAACTTGCATACTGACTGCACTACCACTATCGTACGACCACAGAAAGAACGTTCAGGTGCATGTAATTAGCATCCGGCCATTCCTGACTTCGGAGCACAATACAACTTGTTGTACCAACTGCTCTGTACACACGATACATGTATGACCGCTTGTTGGTACGACCAAGTTTTCTAGTCTGCTCATACAACTCCCATTGTACGACCGTCGTATGTTCGGCAGTTCTAATCGCGCATACAACGATCGATTTCGCATACATCGGTCGTTAGTACGACCTGTTGTATACGATCGTCGTCCCGTGTGTACGAGGCTTTACACTCGAAGATGATCTTCTAAGACTACATGTACGAGATAGATGGTAATTTACATTTATGAAAGCAGAAGACCGGACCCTTTGTTTTGCAGGAACTGCTAGAAGACTAATACTGGCCACCTGGGATTCAAGTAAGCCTCCAAGCAAGTACCTTCAATGCAGAAGCTTCAGCAGATGGGACAGAGGGCTTCGGGATCTGTGCTTTGAGTGAAATGTAGACTCTGATCACCTACAAGTTCCTACTGTAGTGGTAGATGAAGGTTGGGGTTTTTCTGCCCCATTACATCAGGACTGTCCTCTTTGTGTTTAAAAAGATATGGTGCACCATGTAGTGGAAAACATCTGGGCCCACAGTGAGGCAAGGCTTTGCCTACTGACAAATTTAAGCAGGTGATGCTGATGAGGTTTTCATGTGTGCTGGAAGTGACAGTCATTTAAAGTGAGCAGTGGATCTAGACCAAAGACCAGATGGTCCAAAAGGTTCTTCACAAGCAGCAACAAAGCATTAGCATGACAGACAATTGACATGCATTTTTCATGAGAGGTCAGCAGTGGCAGCCTATATATTTTTTCCACAACAAGTTTTCTTTTAAATAGAAACTATATGGGCTGATATGGCGCTGCTTAAAGTGCAATGTTATAATGTTCTCAGCAAGCAAAATATGATAAAAAGTGCTAGTGCAATTGATAAATACAAAATTACCAAAAATGTAAAAGATGCAATTAGTATAAATAAATAAACCTGTGTATGTGAACACAAAAGTGCTTTCGGTGCAAACAAAATCCAACCAGACTAAGTAAATAAATAAATTGAAACAAGTCCACAAAACGATATTCAATTGATGAACCAAATTCCTTGCTGTAATATCACTCAAAGACCACTCAGCGGCAGTCTGAGTACAATCCCGTGTAGTACTCACCGCAGATCTCTTTTTCTTATGGAGGGTATCCATTGGGTCTCTTACCGTACGTTGCCTTCAATTCATCCATAACATGCAGTCACCTCTGATGCTGCTATTGATGTGAAATTGTCCAAATCCTCCATTAATGATATTTCTAGCATAGCTCTGTACCATGTTGCTCTGATGTTTGCAGATCATCATAAACACAGTTAAAATTGGCACCCTGTAGATATAGCGTAGATCTGGTGTCTTCTTGAGCATGCGCCCAACATGTTTCGGGACAGTTGCCCTTCTTCAGGGGCAATCAGAGATGCCCAGAGTACATGCTCATACACTGCAGAGTTGAGCACATGTGCCACACCAGAAGAGCCACCGTCCAATCAAAAAGCAACAGGGAAAGGGAGGCCCCGGAGGGGACACCAAATGCGGATCCACCCCCAAAGTCAACCCCTAATGGATGGGAAGGTCAGCAGAACCACTACAAGGACCCCCCATACATACGGCCGAGACCGCAACAAAGAGGGAGCCCCAAACTGAAGGTGACGATCCCAAGTAAAGGGAAACAATATGTGTATCGTAGAAGAGAGGTTCAAGGTTTCAACCCTCACAGACGGAGATGGCGGCTGTAGTCTTTCAGAGTCTGCAAATGATCATTTTGCTTTTTTTGCATTTGTGCAATTTCACATCAATAGCAGCATCAGAGGTGGCTGAATGTTATGGATGAATTGAAGGCAACGTACGGTAAGAGACCCAACGCATACCCTCCATAAGAAAAGATCTGTGGTGAGTACTACACGCGATTGTACTCAGACTGCCGCCGAGTGGTCTTTGAGTGATATTGCAGCAAGGAATTTGGTTCCATCAATTGAATATCGTTTTGTGGACTTGATTCAATTTATTTATTTACTTATTAGTCTGGTTGGATTTTGATTGCACCGAAAGCACTTTTGTGTTCACATACACAGGTTTATTTATTTATACTAATTGCATCTTTTACATTTTTGGTAATTTTGTATTTATCAATTGCACTAGCACTTTTTATCATATTTTGCTTGCTGAGCACGTTATAACAGTGCACTTTAAGCAGCGCCATATCAGCCCATATAGTTTCTATTTTGTCTCTTGGCTTCTGCATGTCAGTAGTCTTGGGTGAAGGCAGCAGCTTCATATTACACATGTAATCCACTATTTATTTTCATTAATTTAATTTTCACAGTATATCCATAGCGCGGTATTCTCTATTTTCCTAAATTTTCTTTTAAGCACGGAGTTAAAAAATATATTCATATGTGTGGGTAAGATACTTCTAAGTTGTCCCTTTTGTAGCCCACCACTCAGATGTACTACAAGTGTAAGTGACGACAAGACCATGCAAAAGAACACATTCTCAAAATCCCTTTACACAAGCATGTTCCACCCTGCTCTCTACTGGGTAGTTAAGACTTTGACTGTGCTGTTCTAATCAGATGCTTACTTACTGTTCCAGAAGCAGGCCTGTTAGAATGTAATCAAGCAACTAATATGCAGACTGCATAGCTAAAAGCGATTTGTAAAGCTTAAATTGTTTTAATTAAAATAATAAATATATCATATATACCTGCTCTGGTTTTGCACAGAGCAGCTCTGATCCTCTTCTGCTGCGGTCTCTACTGGCGCTCCATGCTTCTCCGCTTCAGTGAAGGCCCACGATAGGAAGCCGTTTTCTATGACTGGAACTTGGACGGGCTCGATACCCACGCTGCCCTCTCTGCATGTATAGATACAGACAGTGTGGCTCAGCCCCACTCCCTGCCACCCTCATCACAGAATTTGATTGACAGCAGCAGGATCAATCTGCCTAGTGAGGAGTGAGATAGCAAAAAGAGCCACTGCTATCGCGCACAGCATTGGATTGAGAATGGGCTCAAGTAAGTAGGAGGATTGGTTAATCTTTTTGTATCACCTGAGGCCATTCACTTCACTGGGTATTTGTAAGGATTTACAACCACTTTAAGGCTTTAGAATCACTTATTGTTTACACCCTCCAGTTGCCAGCTTCTTCCCTGGAACATACAACTTTAAATGGTGCCCAAAGATATATCATTCTGGCTCAAATGAAACACATTACTCCCAAAAATATTTCAGTTTTCAGATGTCAGCAGTTTAAGGCTGGGTTCACACTGCAGCGATCTCAGAGATCGCATATGATTTCGCACAGCACTGCAGTGTGAACCATAGCGATCTCTGTGCGATGCAAAATCAGCCATAGAGATTGTATGGCTGAATTTGCATCGCAATCAGAGCAAACTCGCACAGGACCCTTTTTTTTCGCAGGGTCAGAATCGTATCGCATGGTGGTTCACACCATGCGATCCGATTCCTGTGCGAGTTTGCAGTTCGCAGTGCGATATGCGTACTGATTTGGGGGTGTCATTAACATTGTATTGACACTCCCCAGAGTTCGCATATGGCAGTGTGAACTGCTGTTCAGAGACATGCGATGCGGGAACCCGCAGTGAATTTGCAGGGTTCCCCCATCACTGCTGTGTGAACCGAGGCTAAATCCCCAAATAGCCCTATTTTATCTCTAAAAAGGGATGCTAACAGCCTGATCTGGTAGATAGCTTTGTCCAACTATTGCTGACTTTACAAGAGGAACTCTATTAAAGTATACATAAGCATCAGTTAACAATCTAACATCGATATCTAAAATCACAATTTTTGATTTGTCACCAGAATATAGGGGAAATCTTCCAACTGGGACACTTGCGCTGCTGACAAACTGGGATAAGCGTATCACAGTATGAATTCCACAAACCCAGAACATAGCACCTGGACCCCATTGAAGTCTATTGGAGTCAAAGCCTGTTAATGTCTTGTTTTGCCCTTTTCAAGCCCAATTTGCATGATATTGTTTAAAGAGGGCTTGGGATAGCTGGGAACTGACTCTAGGGACATGTACCAATGCAAAAATAAAATAAAAAACATGCCAATTAGTGAGCAATGGGATTTTAAATACAGGATAACATGCTTTGAATTCCTTTAAATAACATGCTTGGGGAATGCATAAAACATACTACAACGTACCAAAATAAACATTCTGGACCGAAACTGAAAATTCAGGATGTACTTGGCCGAAAACCGAAACTGACAGTTTTGAAAGGGTAACTCCACTTTCGTGGGGAAAAAAAATAGCAAACAAAGAAAAAATAATATAGTGTATACAATTGCATCATTCACATTATACAAAAAATGGGGCTAACTTTAAGGTTTCGTGTTTTTTTTTTTTTTTAATTCATGAAACTGTTTAATTTTTAAAAAAAAAAAACATGTTTGAAAAATTGCTGCGCAAATACCGGTCCTACACAAGGATAAGGCGGTGTTGCTTCCGTCTCCTTCGTTTTTTCCGAAGGTAGTCTCCTCTTTTCACATTAATGAGGACATTGTCCTCCCTTCTCTGTGTCCGCGCCCATCTCACCCTAAGGAGATTGCTCTGCATTCCTTGGATGTGGTGAGAGCATTGCAGGTGTATTTGGCAGCTACGGCTCCTTTTAGGAAGTCGGGTGCGCTGTTTGTGCTGACGGATGGGCCGCGCAAAGGGTTGTCGGCCATTGTTTCTCGTTGGATCAGACAGACCGTGACCCATGCGTATCCTGTTCGGGGCCAAGTACCCCCTTTTCCAGTCACGGCTCATTCCACCAGGACAATTAGCACTTCCTGGGAGTTTAGACACCAAGCTTCCGTGTCTCAGGTGTGCAAGGCGGCTACTTGGGCCTCGGTGTGCACACTTTTGTTAAGTTTTACAAAGTTGATGAAGGCGGCAGTGTAGGCGTGGCTGGCGCCTCCCGAGATCTTATGTTGGCTACAGTTGTTATTGTTTACCCACCCCTCTTGTTTGGCACTGCTTTGGGACGTCCCCACGTGTCATGAATAGAGGCTGCGTCTGTCAATGAACGTAAGAGAAAATGGGATTTTATTAAGAACTTACCGTAAAATCCTTTTCTCTGAGTTCATTGAGAGACGCAGCACCCACCCCTCGGTGTTGTGTTTGTACGGCTTGTTACAAACTGATATGCTATGCAGGGCTGAGGTGTTATGTGCTGAGTGAGGACGGCACCCTGGGAGGAGCCAGCTTTGCTTTCTGAACTTTTCGTTCTGCCTAGTCTACTAGTAAAAGGTACATAACCCACGTGTCATGAATAGAGGCTGTGTCTGTCAATGAACTCAGAGAAAAGGATTTTACGGTAAGTTCTTAATAAAATCCCATTTTTATAAACATGAAAAATTGACCATTGGAAGCTTTTCCCCCTCCGTGACCAGACCACTTTTTGCTATTCTGCACTGTATTACTTTAACCACTTGCCAACCGTCCGCCGTGGCTTGACGCCGGCAAAGTGGCTCGTTATCACAAACCGCCGTCACCTGGCGGCGGGCGCAATGACTAGTATTGTGTGCGCTCGCATGCTCACTATGTTCCGGGGGGCCAGGAAGTGGGTAGGGTGGACCCAATCTCTGCCAGCTACGCGCGATGGCTCCCCCGCAATGAGAGAAGGGAGGTCCATGTAAGTAAACACGGATCTCCGTTCTGACAGTGGGGGAAGGGATGTGATCACAGGTTTCCTGCATATGGAAGCCGTGATCACTCCCCCTGCCAGCCCAGCCCCCATATAGTTAGAACACAGTGAGGGAACACAGTTAACCCTTAGAGCGCCCCCTCCCAGGTTAACCCCTTCACTGCCAGTGGCATTTACACAGTAATCAGTGCATTTTCATAGCACTGATCGCTGTATAAATGCCAATGGTCCCAAAAAAAGTGTCAAATTGGACCGACGTGTCTGCCGCAATATCGCAGTACCGCTAAAAATCCCAGATCACCGCCATTACTAGTAAGAAATTTTAAAAACAAATAAAAACCATAAATTAATTCTCATCATTCGTAAATGCGGCAACTTTTGTGCAAACCAATCAATAAATGCCAATTGTGATTTTTTTTTTTTTTTACTAAAAATATGAGGAAGAATATAAATTGGCCAAAACCGATGAAAAAAAAAGTTTTTTTATAATTTTTTTTTTGATTTGTATTTTAGCAAAAAGTAAGAAAAATTGTTTTTTTTTTTTTTGCAAAATTTTAGGGTATTATTTTGTTTATAGCGGTGATCAAAAATGACGCAGAGGTGATCAAATACCACCAAAAGAAAGCTCTATTTGTGGGGAAAAAAGGATGCAAATTTTGCATGGGTACAACATTGCACGAACGCACAATTGTCAGTTAAAGCGACGCAGTGCTGAATTGCAAAATCTGCTCCTAAAGGGAGAAACCCTTCCGGGGCTGAAGTGGTTAACGCAACACTGTACGCAAATTAAATTTATATAATTTCACACAGAGCTTTATTTTGTTGGTATTTAATCACCCCTGGGTTTTTATTAACCACTTGCCGACCATCAACCTGCGGGCGACAAAGTGGCTCGAAATCGCAAACCGCCGTCATACGACGGCAGCTGCGAGATCGTGCACTGTGAGCGCGCGCCGCCGAAGGCGCGCCCGCGCGCTCACTGTGTTCGGGGGGGAAGGGAGCGGGTGCCCGCGATGCCCCCCCACACTGAAAGAACAGAGGTCCGTGTAAGTAAACACGGACCTCCATTCTGTGAGCGGGGGAAGCGCTGTGAACACAGCCTTCCTCTACATGGAAGCTGTGATCACTTCCCTTCCCCTGCTAGGGCAGCCCACACACAGTTAGAACACGCCCAGGGAACACAGTTAACCCTTAGAGCGCCCCCTGCAGGTTAACCCCATCACTGCCAATGGCATTTACACAGTAATCAATGCATTTTTATAGCACTGATCGCTGTATAAATGGTAATGGTCCCAAAAAAGTGTCAAAATGGTCCGACATGTTTGCCCCAATATCGCAGTACTGCTAAAAATCGCAGATCGCCGCCATTACTAGTAAAAAATAAAAAAAGTAAAAACCCCATAAATGAATTCTCATCATCCGTAAACGCGGCCACTTTTGCGCAAACCAATCAATAAACGCCAATTGCGATTTTTTTTTTATAACAAATATGAATATAAATCGGCCAAAACCGATGAAAAAACTGTTTTTTTGTATTTTTTTTTTTTTTTGGATTTGTATTTTAGCAAAAAGTAAGAAATTAGTTTTTTCTTGCAAAATTGTCGCTCTTCTTTTGTTTATAGCGGCGATCAGAAATGACGCAGCGATGATCAAATACCACCAAAAGAAAGCTCTATTTGTGGGGAAAAAAGGACACAAATTTTGTTTGGGTACAACGTCGCACGACCGCGCAATTGTCAGTTAAAGCGACGCAGCGCCGAATCACAAAAAGTGCTCTGGTCCTAAAGTGTGAAATCCTTCCGGGGCTGAAGTGGTTAATATAAACAAAAAAGACTGAAAATGTAAAAAAAAAAAAATAACAAAAGAAAAAAAACATTTTCTACTTTCGGTTACAAAACATATACAATACAATCAAATTTCTTCATAAATAGTAGGCTAAAATGTCTTCTTCTACATGTAGTAAATGCTGGCAGGGATCAGAGGCTGATCCCGCTAACACTACATTTTTGGGGACACTATACTATTTGGGGCACTAGTATAGTTCTAATTGTGATCAAGATACTGATCTGTACAGACACTATACTAGTAATGGTGGTGCACAGCGACTTATAGTGTGGAGGGTAATCTGGCACTAACTGACACTGGCTGGGAGGGACTCTCACTGACCTTGCTATTGACACTAATACAGATCAGTAATACTGTAAATTGACACTGTACTAATGGCACTGGCTGGGTGACAGGGGTGATCGGGGGGGCAATCAAGGGGGTAACTGTGTGTCTAACAAGTGTAAGCTAGGGTATGTGTGCTACTTGTATTCGCTGATCTGCCTGGGTTTCTCTACTTGCTTTCATTTCTAAACAGTAGGGAGAAATCTAGCCAGAGCCTGTGTTTACAAACACACAGATCTGTGCTGTGATTGACCACAGTCAATCATCAGGTATACAGCCTCAATCATTGGCTGTATTCTGCCGACAAATTTGTGCTTTGTCCAATCACAGCACAGGTCAGCAGGGGGCGAGCGCATGCATGCCCGAAAACCAGGTCGTACACTGCAATATATGGGTATTTTGCTGTGCTGCCTATGGGCGGAGGGCAAGTGGTTAATTGTATTATGCATAATGAAAGCGCTATGTATATAAACACCATGTGGTCCACTTCCTCTTACTTCTGTATGGTCAGTACTCCAAGTACAACTGTTGGAGTCGATAAAATTTGCAGGTCGTCAGGAATGGAGTTCTTTGTTATAACTTGAACATATATACCAAAACGTGTCTATCGAAACATCCTTCAAAGGAGAAAATATTAAAACTCTGCAACACTCTGAACCTATGGCGCTGAATGGCACAGCCACAAGGGTCACACCCACATTACATTACTTCCGAATCAAGCCTACAATGTAAGCTATGTACTGGTAAATTTTGCCTTTGTCAAACAAGAATTTATTCATACAAGTCTTTGTTTCATCGTGGTATTACCCTTTAAGGAAAAGCAGACGATCGATCGTCCGATTTTCTGCTAGTGTGTACCCACCTTTACTCGTGTGGAGGACTCTTAGGCTCCATGCACACTGTATCTGATAAACGACCATTTTTGGGCGTTTTTTTAACAGCCCAAAAACGCCACTTTATGTTATCCTATGTGTCCATGCACACATGAACGTTAATTGTCTTTTATCAGCAGTGGCGTTTTTGGGCTGTTATCTGAACGCCCTGAATTGGCGTTCAAAAGTCGTTCTTTTGACCACAAAAAAACGCCAGACGCCGCTAAATGCTCATAAACGCCGGTAAACGGCTGTTTATCGGCGTCCAGCATTTTTTGCAGTCAATGGAAGCTAATGAAGAAAAAAAAAACGCAGGTAAATGCTGCAAAAGAACGTTTTGTAAGCAGCGTCTCCTGCCCGACGCCTAGAGAGCCCAGATAGCGTCCAGTGTGCATGGAGCCTTATTCTGCAATCTTGTATTTACCAGTCAGCCAGTGGAAAAGTTAAAAAAGTTTACAATACAGTTGGATACAATTTTATATTTATAAGTGTTTAATCCCACTGTGAGAAGAATTAGTGGTGTCAGCGTGGCTAGCAGAATCATCACCTTTTGGTATCCATTTAGGTCAGGGGTCCTCAAACTATGGCCCTCCAGTTGTTCAGGAACTACAATTCCCATCATGCCTAGTCATGTCTGTGAATGTCAGAGTTTTACAATGCCTCATGGGATGTGTAGTTCCACAACAGCTGGAGGGCCATAGTTTGAGGATGCCTGATTTAGGTGAAAGCAAGCATCGGCTGATCTATTATTTGTTTTTTTGTCTTTGGGATTGAATGATTTATCAGTAGTGTTGAGCGAACCCGGACTGTAACGTTCGGGTCCGTACCGAACTTTAGGGTGTCCGTGGCACGGACCCGGACCCGGACATTTCAAAAATCGTTCGGGTATGTCAGGCCCAAGCGAGTTGTGATGACTATTTAGTAAGTTAGGGTTTCTGTTTTTTTGTTTATTATCTAGTCGGCTACGAACGAAAGTGGATTTAGTCCGTAGGAGTTTGATACCGGGAGGTCGACAACACCTTGATGTGTAGGGTACTCCGTAACATTTTGAGACTGTAAGTGTCTGTACTGATCCGTACTACCCTTAACATCAAGGACTTGTTGACCTCCCGGTATCAAACTCCTGGGGACTGGATTTACCTATGGTTTTCCACTACTAAGACGATCGGTGCGACTGTGGTGATTAAGAAGAGTGTCACCCTAATTTGTGAATATTTATATTTTAACATAG
>BLSH010354140.1:972896-982999 GCA_018402905.1 Glandirana rugosa | reverse complement strand
TCATCATCCGTAAACGCGGCCACTTTTGCGCAAACCAATCAATAAACGCCGATTGCGATTTTTTTTATCGCAAATATGAGGAAGAATATAAATCGGCCAAAAACGGTGAAAAAAAATGTTTTTTTATATTTTTTTTTTGGATTTGTATTTTAGCAAAAAGTAAGAAATTTGGGTTTTTTTGCAAAATTGTCGCTCTTCTTTTGTTTATAGCGGCGATCAGAAATGACGCAGAGGTGATCAAATACCACCAAAAGAAAGCTCTATTTGTGGGAAAAAAAGGACGCCAATTTTGTTTGGGTACAACGTCGCACGACCGCGCAATTGTCAGTTAAAGCGACGCAGCGCCGAATCGCAAAAAGGGCTCCGGTCCTAAAGCTGGAAATCCTTCCGGTCCTTAAGTGGTTAGAGGAGAACTGGTCCAAAATCGCAAAAAAATTTTTTTTTTTCAAACTTAGCTGTATATTTCTTGTTACTACCATAACCTACCACCAAAGAACAACCCAAAATAAATTCTCAGGCTCCCGACGATCGCAGGGATATCACATATGTGTATGTTATTTGTTTGTGCTTGTAATACAGCCGAGAAACCAGTGCTAACTTTGGCAGCAAATTTCAATTTAGTTTTAGTTTTAGTCTTAGGACTAAAATGGCGTTTTAGGTTTAGTCCCATTTTAGTTTCCTGTAATTGTTTTAGTTTTAGTCATATTTAGTCGACTAAAATCTCCAGTACATTTTAGTCAATTAAAATAATTTTAGTCGACTAAAACTCATTTTAGTTGTCTAAAATCTAATGGTGTAGTTAAATGGTAATGCATTATTTAAACATTTCTCTACAATTTCTAAATTCATTATATACTGCTGGGGTGAAAAATCAAATATGTTATTATTTATGGTATTGAGTTATGAACATGCACTACAGACCAGTGATAATTTTGACGTCAAATTTCAATTTAATTTTAGTCATAGTCTTTTGACTAAAATGCCATTTTAGTTTTAGTCGTATTTTAGTCTTCTCAATTGTTTTAGTTTTAGTCGTATTTTAGTAGACTAAAATGTTTTAGTCTACGAAATTAACACTGCAAGGAAGAATAGTGTGCATTATGCTTCTTTTTTTTTTGTCCTAAAACTAACTGACACTAAGGCAACTTTAACACTTATGCGACTTGGGACTGCATAGTCACATGACAAGTCGTTCCCCATGATTTCCAAAGAGTACCATTCATATCTGTACGACTTCAAGTCGTCCCTGCATTACTTTGGTCCAGCTTTGATGCAACTTGAAGTCCATAGACTTCAATGTTAAACCCTCAAAGTCGCATGCAAATCGCACCTGAATAATATAGATGTGATTTCTGTACGACTTTGTAATATGTTTTCATTGTGCCAAAGTTGCAACAAAATCGGACCAAAGTCGCACTGATCCGAAATCGTGTCAAAATAACGGTAAAAAAAAAAACGCATATTACAGCGCACACGATACATAATCCTTCCAGGCTGTTTAAAAGCATCTAAACGTATATAGCAAAAAATGCAAAAATACGGTAAAATCGCATAACACAAGTGTGAAAGGGGCCTAACTGACACTGATAATAATTTAAGAAAAAAAAATCCTGCCCAAAATATACTGACCCTGACCTTAACCTAAACACTAACCCTGGCACTGACTTAGATCAAACCTTGATCTAGGTATTTTTTCTTTATTTTTTATCTTATTTTTTAATATTTATTTATTTTTATTATTTTTACACACACTTTTTTCCCCTCTGCAAGGAGAGATAAAGATACAATGTATCTTTCCTCTCTGTTCACAGAGACAGAAACACAGAGGCAGGCTGCACAGTAACTGATCACTGTGGTAGCCAATCAGAGGATTTGGGAATTCCGGGTTCTGATTGTTAGTAAGAAAATTAGATGTCCCCAGCCCTATCATATAGTCTGCCAACATCCCAAATTGATAGAAGCACAAGGTACTCCCCCAGTACAGATAACGGGACTTTTAAGGCAGTACGTCAAACAAAACATATATAATAAAATAAACAATTTATTACAAAGAATTAATAAAAAACACAAACATCAAAAAAGTCACATACAGATAATTAAAAACATTGTGGCATTGACTTGTACAATCCAGAATGCGTACATAGGATAATATTGTTCATGTAAAGATGTATCATCTTCATGAGCATATGCCCAACATGTTTCGGGATGAATTACCCTTCTTCAGGGGTAGAATATATGTCTGCCGTCTCCCTGACATACCAGGAGAACATTTTCCTGTATCAACCATAAGATCCTGCTAGTTTTTCATCGGAGGGGTCCCTCCCATTTTTTTTGGCCAATCGCCTTTGTTGTGGGGGGTCCTTGTGGTTCACCTATTGGTCCCCTGCTCTGCAGGTGGGAGGACCCTCTTGTCCTGGTCGCCCTTGTCTCCTTTGGAGAAAGCTTTCTACTACCTTTTCTTCTTCTTTCTTATATGTTGGGCGGTGGTCCTGTCAGTGTGGCATTGTCCCTACTTTTTGGCATGTGAGTTTGTATGATGGGCATAATTTTCTGCCCCTGAAGGAGGGTAATTCATCCCGAAACATGTTGGGCATATGCTCATGAAGATGATACATCTCTACATGAACAATATTATCCTATGTACGCATTCTGGATTGTACAAGTCAATGCCACAATGTTTTTAATTATCTGTATGTGACTTTTTTGATGTTTGTGTTTTTTATTAATTATTTGTAATAAATTGTTTATTTTATCATATATGTTTTGTTTGACATACTGCCTTAAAAGTCCTGTTATCTGTACTGGGGGAGTACCTTGTGCTTCTGATTGTTAGTAAGGGGCCCAGAGCTCTCGGTGAGACCCCGGTCTCAGTGCTGGGGGCCCGCTGTGCAGCACGCATCCAGCACAAAGGGAAATACGCAAATATGCGGCCCCACTATTTGTGTTATGTTGGTATCAAGGGGTTAATTTATTCTGATGATTGAATGAATGCTCAAGCACTTCATGTGCCTAGCATAAATGTGCAATTACACAGGTTTAGGCGCAGCAGGGTACACTCTGGCTCTGGGTTTTTCTTTCTGCCTCTAAACGCCCCTGCCTCTAAATGCCTGAAAACACCTATGTGTACATGGACACGTACACTAATGCCCTTAAAAGTGGTGTTTTTGATGCACAGTGTGCATGAGGCCTAAAGGTTTCATTTTTTTCATAAAATATTAAACATGGTATACTTACCTGTTCTGTGCAGTATAATTGCACAGAGCGACCCTGAACCTCCTCTTCTGGAGTTCCCTGCTGGCTCCTCCTCTTCTGTGTCTTGCATCATAGCAAGCCACTTGCTAAGGGGGCACACGTGCAGGCTCGCTTCCAAGCCATGCTGTGTGCGCCCATAGACTCACACAGTGTGGCTTGGCCCCACACCCTACTCTTTGCTCAGAGGATTTGATTGATAGCAGCAGAATTGAATGGCTACTGCCACTGGGACATTTTTTACTTTAACCACTTGCCGACCACCCGCCGCACGGTGGCTGGGTTGCGCAAAACGCTGTACCGATACGGCGCTCGCGCCTGTGGGTAGGGGGCATGTGACGATCGGATTCATTACAGAACCAATCAGTCTTCAGGTCCAGGCCAATGATTTCTGGCCTGGACCTGCTGATTGATTATGGCGAATGGCAGACTGTCCTCTGCCTGTGTAATGTAAACACAGGCAGAGGAAGTGATGTCAACTCCACTCGTGGAGCCCTTTTCAGCTCCAGCGCAAGAGAATAAGACATCTACAGTGAGTACACCAAGCACTGCACTGACACCAGTACACATATGCACACTTTTAACCCTTTGATTGCCCCCCCCCCCAGTAAACCCTTTCACTCCCTGTCCCAGTGTCACCAAGCACAATTTTTCACTGATCACTGTATTGGTGTCACTTGTGACACTAAACATCGTTAGGGCAGTTAGTGGTAGGCCCAGGTACTTTTTAGGGTACCCCCCAAATATTCCCTACTAAGGGTTTAACCCCCTGATCGCCCACCAGTTAACCCTTTCACCCCCTGTCACCAGTGGCACTGGTATAGTGTACAGATATTTTTGCTGATCACCGTATTGGTGTCACAGGTGACATTAGTTAGCTAGTTAGAGTCACCGTCTGACTTTTATAGCGTTGGGGTACCCGCCATATATTGCCTAATAAAGGTTTAACCCCCTGATAGACCCCCCCCCCCAGTTAACGCTTTTACTCCCTGTCACAGTGTCACATATAGTGTACAAATCTATTTTCTGATCACTGTATTAGTGTCACGGGTGACTCAGTTAGGTGTTAGTGTCTGTTAGTAGTAGTGTCAATCCCAGACCGCATTAGATTAGTGCCAGGAACACTAACACACACACTATATAACTCCATTACTAATATAGTGTCTGAACGGATCAATATCTTTGATCTGATCAGAACTATATTAGCGTCCCCAGTAGTATAGTGTTCCCAAAAACGCAGCGTTAGCAGGATCAGCCCAGACACCTGCCAGCACCTTCGTTTAGCCGCTCCGCCCAGCCCACCCCACCCAAAGTGCAGGATCAATAGATCATTGTCACTTTACAAAACACAACACACAATACTGCAGTGTTAGCAGAGTCACGCCTGATCCCTGCTAATGCTAACAGTTAATTTTTTGATAGAGATACAAGCAGCCTCTGACAACCAGGTGCTTTTTTTAGCTGTACCTGTAAATTTAGTGGGCAAAATGTACACTAGTGAAGAAGCCTACAGGATACTGAGCATGACGGATGAGCATGCAGGGGATGCTCAATCTGATTCAGGCTCACTATACGAACCTGTAGAGAGCAGTGGCACCCTGACGACGGAGTAGCAGTCCCTTCTAAGGTCAGGTGTACCCAACCCCATTCTTCTGTTGCTGAGGTGCAACAACTGCATGATTCTCATATGCAGTGCTAGTGCCGCTCAACCTTCTGGGGAACTGGCAAGCACCAGAAGCCTAGTACATCCTGGTCGTAAACAAACCAGCACTGCAGTAACACTTGGTGACGTGGCGAGTTCCATAACTGCAGTTCAAGCCGGTGCGGTGGCTAGCACAAGTAGTGTCCCGCAGCCACCAAGAGTTTGAACACAGGCCCGTAGAGCCCATAGCGCCCTTCCTGATGCGCTTGCAAATCCTAATTGGCAGCCCACCACTTCTGCAGCGCCTGTAGTTCCCCCATTCACTGGCCAACCAAATTCAGATAGAAACAGCGAATTTTACTTCTCTTGACTATTATGAGATGTTTTTAGTGAAAGATCTATACAGATCTATTGTGGACCTACGCAATTTGTACGCTGGTCAAATTGTTGCCGCAAACCCAAATTTGACCCTTGCCAGAGAATTTGGCTGGAAACCTATAATGGTTCTCGAATCCCGAATTTAAAAACTTTCTGGGCCTATCCCTCCTCATGGGCATTACTAAAAATAGTGATTTGCAGTCATATTGGTCCACTGACCCAATTCACCATATACCCGTGTTCTCTGCTTCCATGGCCAGGGCTCGATACGGGCAAATCTTGCGGTTCATGCATTTCAATGACAATGAACTCTGTTGTCCTTGAGGGTGACCCTGAATATGATTGGCTCCATAAAATTTGGCCCCTTGTAAACCACTTCAACCAACAATTTGCAGCCTTGTTTATTCCTGATCAAGATGCATTGACGAGTCCCTGATTAAATGTTCTGACCGTCTTGTGTTCAAACAATTTCTCCCCAGCAAGTGTGCCAGATCCATGGTCAAGATGTATAAGCTCAGTGACAGGGCCACAGGCTATACATATAGTTTCCTGGTTTACAAGGGAAAAGATAGCAGTGTGGAGCACCCCAACTGCCCAGACTACATAGGGAGCAAGATTGTTTGGGATTTGGTGTCACCCTTGTTTGGAAAGGGGTACTATTTATACGTGGACAATTTTTATACAAGCGTGCCACTTTTTAGACACCTCTTTCAAATATAAATTGGCGCATGTGGCACCGTGCCATCTAATTGCCAGGGCTTCCCCCAACGGCTTGTAGATCCCCAACTTAGATGGGGGATAGAGCCTGCTTGAGATCCAACGAATTGCTTGCCGTGAGATGGTAAGACAAACGGAACCTTTTCATTCTTTCTTCCATTTATGCAGACACGGCACTCCAAATTACTACAGCAACTGGTGTTGAGAAGCCCCTCTGTGTCCACGAATACAACCTTAAAATGGGAGGAGTGGACTTCCAACGACTAGATGATTGCGCCATATTTAATTGCCCGTAAGGCCAGACGCTGGTACAAAAAGGTGTCTGTATACTTATTTCAGTTGGCTCTGTTCAACACCTATTTACTATAAAAAAGCATCTGGATGACTGGATCCTTCCTAAAATTCCAGGAAGAGATCATCACAGCCCTTCTGTTTCCAGACAGTGCTGTGGCCCAATTTCCCAATCCAAATGCAGTGAGCTGGCTGCATGAGAGGCATTTTACTGATGTCCTCCCTGGTACCCCTACCAAAAGATCACCCCAAAGAAGATGTCGTGTCTGTAGAAAATGCGGACATAGGCGTGAAACCCGCTATTATTATCCCTCCTGCCCTGACCAACCTGGTCTCTGCATCGGGGAATGTTTCCATCGCTACCACACACTAGTGGAGTATTAGCATAGACGACACAGCCCTAGGGCACATATTCATACAGGGTCTCGAAAGAGGAGGTGGCCATCACATTTTGTGTGATCCGAACCTGGATCCTTTACAGTTACAAATAAAAGTGTAAAAAACGTATATATACAGTATCTCACAAAAGTGAGTACACCCCTCACATTTTTGTAAATATTTTATTGTGTGAATGGGGAGCAGGTGTGTTAAACTTGGTATTATCGCTCTCACTCTCTCATACTGGTCACTGGAAGTTCAATATGGCACCTCATGGAAAAAGAACTCTCTGAGGATCTGAAAAAAAGAATTGCTGCTCTACATAAAGATGGCCTAGTCTATAGAAGATTGTCAAGACCCCGAAACTGAGCTGCAGCACGGTGGCCAAGACCAAACAGCGGTTTAACATGACAGGTTCCATTTAGAACAGGCCTCGCCATGGTCGACCAAAGAAGTGGAATGCATATGCTCAGTGTCATATCCAGAGGTTGTCTTTGGGAAATAGACCTATGAGTGCTGCCAGCATTGCTGCAGAGGTTGAAGGGGTGGTGGTTCAGCCTGTCAGTGCTCAGACCATACGCCGCACACTGCATCAAATTGGTCTGCATGGCTGTCGTCCCAGAAGGAAGCCTCTTCTAAATATGATGCACAAGAAAGCCTGCAAACAGTTTGCTGAAGACAAGCAGACTAAGGACATGGATTACTGAAACCATGTCCTGTGGTCTGATGAGACCAAGATAAACTTATTTGGTTCAGATGGTGTCACGCATGTGTGGCGGCAACCAGATGAGGAGGACAAAGCCAAGTGTGTCTTGCCTACAGTTAAGCATGGTGGTATAAATGTCATGGTCTGGGGCTGCATGAGTGCTGCCGGCACTGGGGAGCTACAGTTCATTGAGAGAGCCATGAATGCCAACATGTACTGTGACATACTGAAGCAGAGCATGATCCCCTCCCTTCTGAGATTGGGCCGCAGGGCAGTATTCCAACAGGATAACGACCCCAAACACAACTCCAAGAGGACCACTACCTTGCTAAAGAAGTTGAGGGTAAAGGTGATGGACTGGCCAAGCATGTTTCCAGACCTAAACCCTATTGAGCATCTGTGGGGCATCCTCAAACGGAAGGTGGAGGAGCGCAAGGTCTCTAACATCCACCAGCTCTGTGATGTCATCATTGAGACGTGGAGGAGGACTCCAGTGGCAACCAGTGAAGCTCTGGTGAACTCCATGCCCAAGAGGGTTAAGGCAGTGCTGGAAAATAATGGTAGACACACAAAATATTGACACTTTGGGCCCAATTTGGACATCTTTACTTAGGGGTGTACTCACTTTTGTTGCCCGAGGTTTAGGCATTAATGGCTGTGTGTTGAGTTATTTTGCGGGGACAGCAAATTTACACTGTTATACAAGCTATACACTCACTACTTTACATTGTAGTAAAGTGTCATTTCTTCAGTGTTGTCATATGAAAAGATACAATAAAATATTTACAAAAATGTGAGGGGTGTACTCACTTTTGTGAGATACTGTGTATGTGTGTGTGTGTGTGTATATATATATATATATATATATATATATATATAATAAAAAAGCCCAAAATAGTTGTTTTATTGTTCTCTCTCTGCTCTGTTTTATTGTTACTGTGTTTTATTGTGTGTGCTTTGCAGTTATGTCATTTTACTGTTATACTGTACTAATACTGTGTTTTATTGTTAACCATAGTTTGCTTTGCAGGTACGCCATTCAGCTGCAGCACTGATTTATTTATTTTGCCAGCAACAGGGTTTGCTCTCATGATATGTAAATCAGCGACTCCAGTGCTGTAGGAGGTGATTTCACTACCACAGTTAAAAAAAGAGCATATATGCGAAAGCATAGGGGCAGGGGCGGACTGCCCCTATGCTGCAGCATATATTTTTATTTACTTTTCTTGGCAGAGATTTTTTTATCCACATCGATTGATGTGAAAGGAGGAATCTGTTAGGTTCTTTTTCTTTCGTTCAGCCCATGGGCTGAGCGAAAAAAAAAAAGAATTGTGCATGTATGCCCAACATTAGAAGTGGGTGGATGCAGGGTGGTATGCTAATGGTGGGCAAGCCACCAATTGATCAATATGAATGGAGGAATCTATTAGGTTCTCTTATTTTCATTTAACCTACAGGCTGCACGAAAAAAAGAACATTACAATATATGCCCGACAAGGACCAGCGATGTTTCATGTAAAAGCAACCCTAATGCCTAATTAGCTGCTAAACTGCTTTTACAAGCAGTGGGAGGGAACGCCCCCTTTCCCCTCCTCCCGTCGTCTTCCATTGTTTTCTCGGCCTCTCCTGTCTCACCAGGGAACCCGAGAATGCAGCCCGTGTTTCCACCAGTTGACCATAAGGCTTATCGGAGACCAGAATGGCTCCAATCATCTCTATGGCCTAAGAAACCGGAAGCTACTAGCATTTCATGACTTTGGTTTTGCCGGATATAATCATCGCCATTGGGAAATTGAGAAAGCATCTTATCACTCCGATCTTGTTGTGGTCAGATGCTTTAAGGGCTGAGGAGAGATCTAGAGTCTAATAGAACCCACATTTTTTAAAAAAAGAGTACCTGTCACTATATATTCCTATCATAGGGAATATTTACATTCCCTGTGATAACAATAAAAATGATAACAAAACAAAAAAAGGAAAGGGACAGTATAAAAATAAAATAAAAAAGCAAAATGAATAATTAAAAAAAAAACCCTGATCCCCCATGCTCATGCGCAAAGATAAACGCAAGCATTGGTCTTGTGTCATATGTAAACAGCAATTGCACCATGCATGCGAGGTATCACTGCGAATGTCAGATCGATTCGGCCAGTAATTCTAGTGGTAAATCTAAAGTGGTAACCTGTAAAGGCTTTTATAAATATGTATAGCTTGTCGCTGCTAACCGGATGTGCGTAATTTTAAAGTAACACTGATACCACATTTTTGCCACCGAGTACGATTACCGATACTCTACCTTTGGTAGTCGCCGATACCAATTACCGATACCTACCGCGTAAGAAGAGGGGTGGTTTAGGAGGTGCTCCTCAACATCCCCTTTACATTAAACAACCCCCTGCACCTCTGGGCCCCTTTACTTTACACAGCCCCCTCCTCCTCTGCAACCCCTTTACATGACACGGCCCCCTGCTCCTCTGCATCCCCTTTACATTACACAACCCCCTGTACCTCTGGACCCCTTTACATTACACAACCCCCTGCACCTCTGGGCCCCTTTACATTACACAGCCCCCTTCTCCTCTGCATCCCCTTTACATTACACAACCCCCTGCACCTCTGGACCCCTTTACATTACACAGCCCCCTGCACCTCTGGGCCCCTTTACTTTACACTCACATTACATTTCCCCAACGTCCCCTCGTCCCCCGACACATTTCATTTCCCCGGGTCTCCACGTCCCCC
>BLSH010354140.1:932342-944047 GCA_018402905.1 Glandirana rugosa | reverse complement strand
GTTAGGGGGCACTCTGATTGGGACAGTTCATGTAAGGGGGCACTCCAATGGGGGCAATTGATGTAAGGACGCCCTCTGATTGGGATAGTTGATGAAAGGGGGCACTCTGATGGGGGAAAATGATGTAGGGGAACGCTCTGATGGGGGCAAATGATGTAAGGAGGCTCTGATTGGGATAGTTGATGTAAGGGGGCACTCTGATGGGGACAGTTGATGTAAGGGGGCACTCTGATGGAGGCAAATTATGTACAGTAAGGAGAGCTCTTATGGGGACACTTGATGTAAGGGGGCATGCTGATGGGGAAAATTATGTAAGGGAGCCTCTGATTGGGATAGTTGATATAAGGGGGCACTCTGATGGGGCAATTGATGTAAAGGGGCACTCTTATGAGGACAACCGATGTAAGGGGGCAGTCTGATGTGGACCATGATGTAAAGGGATGTTAAAGTGAACTCTGATAGGGACACCTGATATAAAGAGACTCAGGGTCTGTTTTTTCATACTAATTTAATGGGAGCCCAATATATACTAGTGTTCCCTGTTGACTCCTGCATTTCCTTTGCACTACAAGTACAAGTATGACATTACTTCTGGGTCATGACTTTTGCTACAGAGGCACATAAAGATGACAAGGGAATCATTTATCCATGCATTTGTGATAGACTGTCAATCAGGGCTAGTGCAAGGATTTTTGACACATGACTAGGCAAAACCTCCTTTTGCTGCCCCCATTGTCTCCACCCCTGACCCCACCCCCTTTGCCATGCCCATGTGACAAAGGCGGTGCTATACAGGAAGCATTGGCTCTGCTCCCTCTAGCGCTGGCTCCAGTGCTGCGCCTCTAATTACACTACCTGTCGGACGGAGCAGCTGCCTGAGACTGAGATAGACACGTAGGGGAACCAGCAGCCAGACGCCCCTAGGCAGCAGTGCGCCCTATGTGGCTGCCTAGTTTGCCTAGTGGTAGCACCGGCCCTGCTGTCAATGACCCACACACAGTGTTTACAGTATACCCCCCCCTGATTTTTGTACTGCACCCCCCAGTTAAGGCCCACTTTTCTTGCCGCCACATATAAGTGCTATTTTTGCAAGTCATAGAATTTGCGTAGCACAGGTTCTCCTGTATAGCGCTCTGAGCTGGTAGGACTTGATGTTGGATTTCTGAGTCAGAAGCTGGTATTTCCTCACTGTGCTGATGGTGTTCTCCATCTCAGAGGACCAGTGGCTATATATGACTCCTGTACTCCATAGACAAGCATACCTACTTTTCATGAATGCGTATGTAAACCCAACATTTCATATTCCTGATATGAGCCTGCTGTACCATGTCCTTGTATGAGAGAGTCTCCTGTTCTCTTTGTATTGCTTCCTTTGTGTGATATCCCTGGTTATACTGCTAGACCCTCTGCTTTCCTATTAAAAAACTGACCCCTCCCCATGCACAACTTTTCACTGGGAAGCTCAGTGTGCTGTTGTCTCTACTCCCCCAGCTCTTATGCTGCTGAGAACAGAGGGAATGTGATCACTTATAAAAAAAAGGGGGGGGGGGTATTTATAGTGTTTTGTTATTTCTATGCACAAAAGATTTGCCTTTCATTTCAATTCTAAACTGAATGGGTTGTTTTACAAGTTGATTGTGTACAATCTTTAACAAAGGAAGGGTGCTCTCACTGAAGGGCAGCAGATGTTTCAATAAAGTTTATTTGAAGTCCTGTTTTAGGACCAGGTATTACCAGGCACCACAATGTGCTTTACCGCTGAAGGAGGAGACTCGCACCCCATTAGCTCGGCTTCTCTCCATCACTTTATATAGGGCTCCAATTATAAAAGCCGCTGGGTGTATTTTAATAGAGTGATGTAATTGGTCTGCGTTACGTCAAAAGCAGCAAGAGCCGAGCGCTCAGAACACCCTGCGGGGCAGCCTAGCCAATCCACAGCACAGGCTCCAAAATATTCACTGACGTCAGGGGCAAGTCAAAGCCCATTGGTCGGCATTTTGGCGAGCCGTTCGTACGGCCATATGAAAAGTCGCGCTCTCGTTTGCTCGTTGAGAAGTGACGTGAGCAGCACCCAATGAAATCTCACGGAAACGCCCCGCACCTTATCTGGAGGTGAACTGGGACGTGAGCGCCATGCTTAGGCGTGCTATTGGTTGCCGCGGCTTCGTGACGTGTATCCGGTTCGCTGTATGTGAAAGCCCGCAGTCTCTCCGCCATCTTTACTGTCTCCCCAGTCTCGTAGAGCAGAGAATAGGGAGGGGATCTGAGTTGGGTCACGCACAGACCGCGCGGGCCTGACAGGACCTGGCGCTTCCACTGTGACCATGACAGCCAGAGCTGCCCGGGGACCAGCCTGCCAGTGACCAGCCTCTGCCCGCACCCCCCCCCCCTCGCCACCGTTATCTCCCATTGACCGCTCAGTCATGTCGTCCGCTCGCTTCGACTCTTCGGAGCGCTCGAGCTGGTACTTCGGACCCGTGTCCCGGCACGAGGCTCAGTCCCGGCTACAGGGCCAGCGGCACGGCGTCTTTCTGGTCCGAGACTCGTCCACCTGTCCCGGGGATCACGTGCTCTCCGTCTCCGAGAACTCCCGGGTCTCCCACTACATCATCAACTCTCTACCCGGCCGCCGCTACAAGATCGGGGACCAGGAATTCGACAATCTGCCTGCCCTGCTAGACTTCTACAAGATCCATTACCTGGACACCACCACCCTCATCGAGCCGGCCCCCAGGTGAGAGACACATGGAAGGAGGATGAGTGTCAGCAGTGTGCCCAGAACAGGGGCCCATCACAGCTGGAGTGTTAGTAGTGTGCCCATCACAGCTGGTGGAGTGTCAATAGTGTGCCCAGCTCAGGGGCCCATCACAGCTGGTGGAGTGTCTGCAGTGTGCCCAACACAGGCGCCCATCACAGCTGAGGGAGTGTCAGCAGTGTGCCCAGAACAGGCGCCCATCACAGCTGGGGGAGTGTCAGCAGTGTGCCCAGAACAGGCGCCCATCACAGCTGGGGGAGTGTCAGCAGTGTGCCCAGAACAGGGGCCCATCACAGCTGGAGTGTTAGTAGTGTGCCCATCACAGCTGGTGGAGTGTCAGCAGTGTGCCCAACACAGACCCCCATCACAGCTGGGGGAGTGTCAGCAGTGTGCCCAGAACAGGCACCCATCACAGCTGGGGGAGTGTCAGCAGTGTGCCCAGAACAGGCGCCCATCACAGCTGGGGGAGTTTCAGCAGTGTGCCCATAACAGGGGCCCATCACAGCTGGAGTGTTAGTAGTGTGCCCATCACAGCTGGTGGAGTGTCAGTAGTGTACCCAACACAGGCGCACATCAGAGCTGGGGGTATGTCAGCAGTGTGCCCAGAACAGGGGCCCATCACAGCTGGAGTGTTAGTAGTGTGCCCATCACGACTGGTGGAGTGTCAGCAGTGTGCCCAGCTCAGGGGCCCATCACAGCTGGTGGAGTGTCAGCAGTGTGCCCAGCTCAGGGGCATATCACAGCTGGTGGAGTGTCAGCAGTGTGCCCAGCTCAGGGGCATATCACAGCTGGTGGAGTGTCAGCAGTGTGCCCAGGACAGGAGCCCATCACAGCTGGTGGAGTGTCAGCAGTGTGCCCAGCACAGGGGCCCATCACAGCTGGGGGAGTGTCAGCGGTGTGCCTAGCACAGGGGCCCATCACAGCTGGGGGAGTGTCAGTCGTGTGCCCAACACAGTGGCTCATCACAGCTGGGGGAGTGTCAGCAGTGTTGCTCAGCACATGGGCCCATCACAGCTGGGGGAGTGTCAGCAGTGTTGCTCATCACAGCTGGTGGCATGTCAGCAGTGTGCTCAGCCCAGGGGCCCATCAGAGCTGGGGCAGTGTGCCCAGCACATGGGGCCCATCAGAGCTGGGGCAGTGTGCCCAGCACATGGGGCCCGTCAGAGCTGGGGCAGTGTCAGCAGTGTGCCCAGCACATGGGGCCCGTCAGAGCTGGGGCAGTGTCAGCAGTGTGCCCAGCACATGGGGCCCGTCAGAGCTGGGGCAGTGTGCCCAGCACAGGGGCCCATCTAGGGTTGCCACCTCATCCCTTTAAAACTGAACACATTAATTACACAGGTTCTGTGGCTGATTAAGGTGGTAACTACACTCGGTGCCTTATCTGCATTAAATTAGTCTCAGAACCTGTGTAATTCATATGTGTTCAAGTTTAAAGGGATGAGGTGGCAACTCTAGGCCCATCACAGCTGGGGGAGTGTCAGTAGTGTGCCCTTGGCATCTGGGGGGAGTGTCAGCAGTGTGCCCAGCACAGGGACCCATTATAGCTGGGGGAGTGTCAGCAGTGTGCCCAGCACAGGGGCCCATCACAGCTAAAGGAGTGTCAGCAGTGTGAGTCCAGCACAGGGGCCCATGGCAGCCCCTCATCACAGCTGGAGGAGCGTTAGCAATGTGCGCAGTAAAGAGATCAAGAGCAGACTTCACGTCTCGACTGCAAGCAGAGCCCTTTGTGGGTGCCGGTAGCCTGTGCAGTCCATGGTCTCATAGTTGCATTTCTCATAATTGGGATGGGGTCATGTCAGGAATATGCTCCGTCCAGAGGCCCACAGCAGCCACCTTTTACACTGCATTGTAAATTGATCTCCCTGATGAGTGTCAGTAGTATGCAGAGTCCAGGGGCCCATAGCCCCCCCCCCCCCTCTTCACAGCTAGACTGTGCAAAGAGCTGCCATCATCTCATCCTACAGCTGGACTGGGATCAGAGCACTTCAGTGTGAGTATAGGGGCCCAGAGCAAGGACTTCCTCAGCTGGAGTGACTGTGAGCAAAGTCCCTTATGGGTGCCAGCACTAAGCTAAATCCAGGGATCCATAGCAGCTACATTCACAGCTGCACTGTTATCAGTCTCCCCGATGGCTGTCAGCAGTATGCTGAGTCCAGGGGCCCATAGTCACGACACTTCACAACTGGACTGTGATAAGTCACTTACCGGTGTCAGCAGTGTGAGTCCAGAGGACCATAGCCCCCCCCCCCCCCTCCTCCAATTGCAGTACACACTGCTGGACTGCGATCATAGTCACTGAGTGTTAGAAGTGTGAGGTGTACAGGAGCCCATCAATGCGCGCCCCCCCCCCAAGCTTGCTTGTGTTGAAGACCACGCTGGACTGACTGGATTGGTCCTGCGTGGATATTCATGTGGCCAAAAAGGAAGGAATGCCTTCCTGTGGATGGTAGCGATAAGCCCTTTTGGGGATTGGGCTGCTGCCTATTTTGTGCGGCCTTAAGGTAGTTTCAGCATGTTATCTTCCATAGAAAGGAAGGTGACTTTGAAAATCTAGTTAATGGATCTTTATTAAGATTATTATTTTTGTTATTAATAAAGACCCATGAACCATATTTTAGAAGTCAAATTTCTCTGGACATTGGACGCTCCTTTCTTTTTTATCTAAACCCCTCATAGCTTTGACTCTTATCGGAATCACTATTGGGTGTCAGTAATGTGTGAGTACAGGGACCATAGCAGCCACCCTCACAGCTGGACAGGACTCAGGTTCCCAGAGTTTTTATCAGTGTGAGAAGTACAGGGGCCCATAGCAGCCAATTGCATGTTATTTATAAGGTGACTTTTGTATCCTGAACTTTGCACATGACTGAAGCACTTGGCCCTGCTTGTTAGTATGGAGACTAGCATTAATGTTATACTATACAAATAAATAGAGCCAGTTTTTGCTCTGGCTTTTTTTGTAGTGTGGATGAAATTAGAAATTTGGAGTATGGGGGGAACACACTTTTCACTCTAGTCTACACCAGATCCCAGCACCCCCTAGGTGATGCTCAGCCTTCTCATACTGGGAAAACTGAGGATTTCATGATGAGAGCGGAGATGTAAGTATTTTCTAACTTTCTTCCTCAATGTTTTACTTCTATATGGCTTTCACTGATGATGTATTTTAATCAGAGGTTGCCTCATAAGTGGATCATATATTTTCACGCAGGGTCCATTTTCATTGGCTCTTTTCTAAAGATGGCCTCTTTCCATACATTCCATTATTTATTTATTTTTATTTTATTTTTTTGTGTGTTTTTGAGGAAAAATATGAATTACCATTGATATGACAGGTAATGCTTCCCCTGAGTCTCCAAACTACTGATAGGAGTTGTGATTCCTGGGCACTGTGGTGACCAGCCTGTGACACATCACTTCCATCAGCTTGATGGTTCTTGTTTGTGCCAATTCCTATCTTTGTTTAGGAGCACAAAACAAGTTGCTGATGCAGTTAGCTGGTTTCAGATTCCTGGCCAGCCGCTGTGCTATTTTATTTAGTGCTGATTTCTCACTACTCTGAATGTTACTAGTTAGTGCATCAGCTTAAACAAATCAATAGTGTCTGGAATATTTAATAGGCTATGACAAAAGTCTGCTCCAGAAGCAGTGTTTGTTTTTTCATTTCGGATTGCAGCACCTTTTTGTTAATATTGATTTCTTGCTAGAAGTTCTCCACTTGACGGCCTCATATTTTTCTTTGCTGAATCACTCCAGCTCAATATCTTTTCTCTTGTTTGTAAACTTGTGTAGAATGTTCATTAAAGCCACGAGTCAATGGCAATATTCGCACAAGTTTCTTCTACAGATCTTATAAGTGCCTTGTTTTCTTTGGCAATTTGATCTGTCCCGCTGAATGCAGTCCTTTAGGCCCCTTTCACACATATGGACCATTTGTCCGTTTTTCATATACGGTAACCGTTGACGGATGAAAAACGGCCATCAATGCATCTCTATGGAAAAACGGATGATCATCGGTTTTCTTCCACTTCCGTCAACATCCGTGTGTTTTTTTTTTTTTTTTTTTTTTTTTTTTTTTTTTTTTTTTTTTTTTTTGAACCGATGAAAGCCCTATTTTTCATCCGTCAAAAAAACAGATTGGACGAAAAACGGATGTAAACTGACGAATGGTCAGTTTTTCATCCATTTTTGCATTGGTAGTGAATGTAAAAAAAAAACGGATGAAAAAAGCATGAAATACTTCATCCGTTTTGACGTGACTGAACAGATGAAATGAATGGTCCGTATGTGTGAAAGGACCCTAACTGATCTGTGCTCTGCTTTCTTTGGTGGCCACTGCATTTAATCACATTTGGCAGCTCAGCAAACTGTCAAGGTGTAAAGAGACTTGTAATAAATAAACACAATCTAGGGGACAGTTGGCTTTTGTTGGAAGCTGATATGTTTTAGGGATTGTTAATCTGATAATCAAATTACTTGGTGCTTTACATGCTTTGTAATTTGCTAAGCTTATTCACTAAATGCGATTAGTTGGTTTTGATTCGTAATACAGGCACTTGTCTGAGATTAAAATATTATGAGACATGAAACTTGCATAACTCTGGTCCCTTCATCTTACTAAGAGACCTGAATGTATACCTCGCTGTATAAACACAGTCATATGTACAAGGATATGTTTGTTTCTGAATGATCATCTCTAATGATCCCCCAGTCCCCTTTGACATGCACTATTAAACCTTGTTGGGCACTATTCCTTTTTAGTGCAGAGCAAAGCAGAAAAAATGTTCCCTAAAGTTTCAAACTTGGTGAATGACATCAAATAAAAAGTTCAAAGATGCACATCTTCTTACCTCATACATGCTGAGGATAGTTGCACAAAATGTTCATATTCAGCTACCTCATTCTTTTGGTCACAGTTACCTTGGGACAAATTCTTAAGCTGGCCATATATGAAACCATTTTCTCATTCAGTTTGCTCTATTTAGATTTACATCAACTGTGTAGTGCAGGGATGTAAAACTCAATTTAATTTCAGGCTGCATCAGCATTATGGTTGCCATCAAAGGTTCTACAGTTGTATCTGTAAGACTAGATTTCTAGAGCCCCCCTTTAAATCAGTCAAGAGCTCACCCTTCCTTCTATCACAATGCACCCCCTTTACCTTGTGCTACTGCTGGGAAGAAGCAGAGCTAAGAAAGCGCAGGGTCTGGAGGAGGGTTTTTAGTCGGCTGCTATATGCTGAGTCGGAGGCAAGGGGCTGCTGCTGCATAGAGAGGCGCAGGACCTGTAAGAGGAGTTCTGTCGTCCTCACTGCTGAAACAAGGGGGTTGTCTCAACCGCAGGAGAAGTGCGAGGGCTACATGAAATGGCATGCAGGGCCGGATTCAGTCCATGGGCCTTGTGTGGCTGTGCAAGGGCCTGCCTGATTGCATACAAATTAAAGTGGTTGTCAACTCTGGGCAACCACTTTAACCTACAGGTAAGCCTTATCTGTAGGTTCCCTTCATATGTCCTAAACCTGCACTGTTTAAGAGATATACAGTGTACCTGCATATGCCAACGTCATTGGGCACATGCGCAGTGAAGAAACGGCCTCTGTGCGGGAGTGACATCATGCGGCTCCGGCCAATCGCAGAGCCGGAGTCTGCGGCCCCGGACGGAAGAGGGGCTAAAATGGATGCGGCCTGGAACAGGGACAGCACGGGCTTCCAATGCTGACAAGTGTCACATAATAGGCTAGTATGCATTGCATACTAACCTATTATGCTTTTACATTGCAGGGTAATCAAGAAGAAGTAAAACCCATCAGGGTTTACTTCCTCCTCTAAAAGTGTTTAGGCTTGACATTATTATTTATTATTATTATAATTATACCAGATGTATATAGTGCCAACCGTTTTACGATGCACTTTACAATATAAAGCAGCACAGTATAATTACAATACAGTTCAATACAAAAGGAACGGGAGGGACCTGCTCATGGAGCTTACAATCTAAAGGGAGGGGGAGGTGGTACAAAAGGTAGTAGCTGCAGGGGATGATTTGATGGAGGTGACTCAAGTACAGTTTATTGGGTGGGGTAGGCTTCACTGAATAAATGAGTTTTCAAGGATCACCTAATAGCGGACAGGGTAGGGGGTATTTTGAGGATGGGAGAGGTCCTGGAGATGAGCATTGGAGGAGGTGACAAGGGAGCTAGAGAACAAATATGGGCTATATCCTATTAAGGTTTTTGAAACACTAAAGGAAAATTGTATAATTTATGGTCAGCCTTAAGCTTCGTACATACGGGGCGGCGATTGTATACAACAGGTCATACTAACGACCGTCGTATGCGATATCGATCGTTCGTATGCGATATCGATCGTTCGTATGCGCGATTAGAACAGTCGAACATACGACAGTCGTACAAGGGAGTTGTATGAGCAGACTAGAAAACTTGGTCGTACCAACAAGCGCTCATACGACCGTTGTATCGTGTGTACAGAGCAGTTGGTACAACAAGTTGTATTGTGCAAAACACGCATGCTCCAAAGTCAGGAACGGCTGGATGCTAATTACATGCACCTGAACGTTCTTCTGTGGTCGTACGATCGCGTAGTGCAGTCAGTATGCAAGTTACATTATGGAACATACGATTTGCGACTATCGTACGTACGATCGCCGTCCCGTGTGTACGAGGCTTTAGTGTGGCACGCGCTTAGTGTTCAGTTTTTATTAGTGATTGCCCTAGGACTGTTCACACATTGGCTCCTAGGACACCATATTGCTAGATTTTGGTGTGTGTATATATACTTCCTATAACTGTCTGCTGTTTATTTTTTATTGCACCATATTGCTTGTTGATTGTATAGAAGTATTGCTGCATTTAAGCCTTTTTTATTTTTTTTTCTTAAACATTTTCTACTTTCTGTTTGAAGGTACCCAAGCCCACCTGTCAGTGCAGGATCAGCACCCAATGTTGTAGCATCCGAGGAAAACTTGGAATATGTACGAACTCTGTATGACTTCCCTGGGAACGATGCGGAGGACCTTCCTTTTAAAAAGGGAGAAATTTTAATAATTGTAGAAAAGCCAGAGGAACAATGGTGGAGTGCCCGGAACAAAGACGGTCGTGTTGGTATGATCCCTGTACCTTACGTCGACAAGATAGCCCGTGTAGCAGTTCATGGCAAAATGGGGAATAGAAATTCTAACAGCTATGGTATACCAGAGCCCGCACATGCTTACGCTCAGCCGCAGACTCCCAGCCCGCTGCCTACCTCTGGCAATCCTCCTGTTACTCCATTGCCATCTACTCAGAATGGACCTGTCTATGCTAAAGCTATTCAGAAAAGAGTGCCATGTGCTTATGATAAAACTGCTCTTGCGTTAGAGGTAAGTTGCTGTGCATGGAGTAAGCTTATAGTTCCTATGAAAGCTATGAAGAATGCGTTGATCCATCTTTTTATGTCATCTTACTTGACTGGTCAATGCGTTGCATTCTTTGCAAGAAGTATTATTTCTTCAGTCCCTTTTGTAGATCAGTGCATCTTTTATTTGTCAGAAAAGCTGTTGACTGTCAGTTCTTTCATCAGTGCTGTAGGCTGCTGTTGCCTTTTTCCCCAGTACATGTCTGTTCCAAGGCAAGCCTGTCGCTGTGGCAGCTACAGAGATGTGTGCTCTACCCTGGAACAAGCACCACTTTGGGAACTGAGGAAGAAGCTGTCTCCAGTGCTAGTAGAGAACTTTGGATGTGTTGGGTTCTCCTTGAAGTGTTTGGTTGCTGCAACAGAGAATCCGGAGACTACTAGGCCTTGTAAGTAGGTAAATGTGTCATAAACCTGGGCAGTTTAGACTGATTATAACCAGTTCCAGGTCTGCAGACCTCCATATGCTGGGGTTGTCATTGTAATGGTGACCACTTCAGAGTCTGACTCTTTAAAGCAGTATTAAATCCAAAAGCAAACCTATTATATTGCAGCTGACAAATTGTCAGATGTGGCTGCATTAGGTTTATTTTTTAGGCTTGTTTTCTTCTATTTTTCATCTGATGATCCAGCCAGCAAGTTTTTTTTTTTTATCCCAAGCTCTCAAGCAGAATGTATCGGTTTACAAGGATGAAACAAACCATTTAACACTAGCAGGGGTGCTTACAATGATAGGCTTTTATTCACACAAAACATTTATTCCAAAAGGAAAACTGTTGTAACTGATTATAAAGCAAGCTAGAGTTTGCCTTCAGTTTTTGTTTAGTGTATCTAAATCTGCTAGTACATTTAACACAACCCTCCCCCAGACTGACAATTATGGTGTCCAAAGGTGACCCTGTGCTCCGTCATACAGAGTTGGGGCACTCAAATACAGGAGGTGTGTGACTGGCTAGATCACCAGGTGAAAACGGATGGGGGGATGGGGAAGCCTTAAAAAAACTAATGCAACCACCACATCCAATGATTGGTAAGCTGCAATATATTACACTTTTTTGCTTTTGGGATTAATACTACCTGAAAGAACTATGGTCAAAATGTTAAACATCTCACTGGTTGTTTTGCAAAAAGCAGTAAGGATGTTGAGATATCTACTTTGTCCCAAGTTGTGTCCGTTAAGCTTTGGTCCTTCATTTCAACAGTGAAGTAATTTCCTTCACGTGTACTCTCGTCCCCTGTTTCATCTATAGAGTTGTAGGAATGACGAAAAACGTTTTGTTGGTCACTCTACAAATTGTAAAACTGGTATCAAGAAAGTCCATCATAATTAGGGTTTTCGTTTTTTCACATTATATAACGTCGAATGGTTAGTAACCTACACCACCAACGTAATCAAAAAAATTCCGAAGGGGTAGGGGGGTAGGCAAAAGTGGACCACTAGATCGGTCAGTGTGTGGAGGACATAAACTCACGGGGTTGAGACATACTGCCTCGTGTCCCAGTGGAAACCTGTGGTATTAACAGTCAGACCCCCTCCCAAC